>VXBL01003291.1:76186-148280 GCA_013400195.1 Aramus guarauna
TTTTTTTTTTTAGTTCTTTTAGTTCATGCTCTACAGTAATGTGTTTTCATTTTAATAAAACAGTGTGTGTCCCTGAGCTATGATTAGTATGCGAATTTTCCAAGGTAAACTTTCCTATTTGAAGAGAATCACTTAATAGCTCTCTCCATTTTACTAAGCATTACCTTCTCTTTTTATACCACTGCTGTCTCCTCC
Organism: Aramus guarauna; assembly: GCA_013400195.1. Taxonomy (NCBI): domain Eukaryota; kingdom Metazoa; phylum Chordata; class Aves; order Gruiformes; family Aramidae; genus Aramus; species Aramus guarauna. The sequence goes on from VXBL01003291.1 coordinate 76,382, forward strand.
ACTGCATGACATAAGCAGTGGAAAAAAACAAGCAAAAAGTATTCTCATAAAAAAAAAGATTGCCAAGGGATATCAAATGCACTTTGAAAGCCGTTATCTCCTAAATGTGGATACTCACTCAAGTGACTTTGGGACTCAAGAATTTACGTAGCCAAAATCTGGCTCTATACATGCATTAAAACCCAAGTTATAAACACTTGGAAAGGCTGTGAAGTTTGCTTTTTTCAAGTTTCAAAGTCATCAATATTGAGTCAGTGCGGCACTGCAGAAACGGGGAGAGGACATCAGCAAGGGGCAGGAGCAGCAAATGGGCGAGGCCACCAAAATGCGTATTGGCAGAGTGGGGAGCTCCGTCTCTGATGTCAAAGGCACTCGTGTTTGAGGGATTTTGTTTGCCTGCCTGTATCTGGGGGCGTTGAATACCTGAAGGAAGCAGAGCTGACAAGCTATTTCAGTAGGAGGCTGGGGTTGTTACCGTCACTAAGAATTGCAGCATTATCACCGCTGAGTCTTTGATCAACTTGTTGCCTAAACTTTGAGTGATTTGTCATTTCTTTCTAGCATGGAGACGGAGTGACTCTTAGCGAGAGTTAGCAGCTTGTCAAAACTGTGACTAATGAACAAAGGAGTCTGAAAAATGACTGAAGGAGGCTCTTTTCCTTGGCAGCTTTGCTCCAGGTCGGGTGATGGCAGTGGCTGTGAGCTGTGGATGTATTGTTCTTCACTTCCTCTTTTTGCTGTGTAAAAACGAACAAGGGCACACCTGGAGCAAGGCAACCAAGTGGGATGCTCCGGTTTGGGAAGCACCGCAAAGTCATTTTGCAGGACCAGCAGTGCAGGCAATTGTCGGGGCATTACATATTCCATCAGTTCCAGGTGACCTGGGGAGCATCCTGCCCAGCGACCCGTGAGCATGCATGTGGTTGGAAAGAGGGGAGATGTTTCCAGGACACAGCTGGGGAAGACCAAAAGGTGCAGAAGTGAGATGCTCATGTACGCGTGGAGGTACCCCCAGGCAGGCAGGAACGCAGCGCGGTGCCCAAGAGATGCCATACTGCAAATGGCAATAGCCCTCGATGGGGGCACGATGGCGGTGGGATGGTATGCCACTTTTCCAGAACTAAAAAAAAAAAAAAAAGAAAAAAAAGATTTCTTAGCATAAATGGCTGTAGATGACCTTCAAGTAACTCTGTAACAGTAGAAGATGAATATTTAAATGACTTCTGTAGCAATACCTCAACTCTTATAAAGAAAGGCAGGCAGTAGGCTAAAGAGTTGAACATGCAGTAGTGGCCAGATGAGTGATCTAAGGGGTTGGCTTGGATTTTGAGGCTATCAGCCCATCTTTGCCAGACATATATGGTATAATAAGGATTGATTCAGACTGAAAAACCTCCTAGGAGACAGACTGCTTAGAGATGTACAATCCAATTGCAAAGTTTGGTACACAGAGCGGTTTGAACAAGGAGGGAATGAATAAGGTCATTATATGCAAAATCACAATGACAGAAATAAAATTAAGCAAAGGCTATGGAGCACTTCAGTTGCACGTATTCCCACGCACAGGTAATGTGATCCATTTTCTTTCCCCTCAATGAGTATTTTTGACCTAGATGGTTTTAGCAAATGCTGGTGGGAAGGAATCATGGGAAAAGTGAAGGTCATTGATTCAAATTCATGAATTTATAATTTAGAAAGGATCAGTGAGCCAAAAGGAAGAAGGAAATAGCGTCTTGTAACTAACAGTTCTTAAGAAAATGCCCTGAAGAACTTACGGAGCAATGTGCTAACACACAAGAAGAGTACTTAGTAGCTGCTGTTCTTTAGGATACCAAATTGCATAAAAAAACCAGGAAAACCATAATCACTAGTTTATAAACTTTTTTTTTTTTTTTTTAATAAACAGTACCAGAAAAGCAGACTTGATTAAATTAAGTATTATTTGCTTACATAGTCAAAACATTGCATTAATACAACAGAGAGCCAAAAACTGTATCCTGGAAAGAAGAGGTCATCTCATCCTGTGGATACATAGAGTTGAGCAAAGGGTTGAACAAGAAGGTTCCAGGACTAGAAGTCTGGATGCCCAATGTCCTACGATATCAACCAATAAGCTATACTTGTGACTGACTTTTTTAGACTGAAATTGCAAGTGTCTCCAATAATAGAGAAAATAGGCCACATTTGAAAAGTACAACCAAATCTAAAAAAATAAAATAAAATAAAATAAAAAAAAAATTGTAGAAAGAAGCTTGGGGAGCAAAAGTAGTTAAATAACATATATGACTGTGAGAAGAAATTGGAAACCAATGCAATGAATTTGAAGCAGAAGCTGGAAACCATGGAAAACTGATAAGGAAGGGGCATAGGGTTAAGCCTCTGGCCATCTGATTTCAAAAAACATTATAGTTAAAAATACAGCATCCTTCCCAAAGTTCAGAAAACTTTGTAATGCATGGTAGAGAGGTAGGGAATTCCAACAAAGGGATTTCTCCATTCCTAGGCAGAAGTGGTAGAAAAATTAACACCAATAAATTCAGCGTACGGTAGCTTACCTGTTACTTTGCTAAAAGCCAAGTGATTTACTCTGTTCGTGGGATGATGAGTCACTTTCTTTTAAAAAATTAATTGACGATGCCAAGCAGCAGCTATTAAAGATAGGTATCATAAAATGAGGAGGGCCAAAATATGCTCCTTCTGTAGGTTTCAAACAAGTCTTATTTATTGTTATTGACTTTTAATGCCTACTCAAAAACGAGCAAATTTCTGGATTAGTAAAAGGAATGCAATGTTTTGTCAGCATATAAAGGAGATAAACAGAATGACAAAGTAATTATATAATTATCAATCTGAGAATGATTCCAGGCCAAGTAAGGGAATGACTGATGCAGAGCTCATTAAGCACAGAACTAAAAAAGTGTAATTAATGCCAATCAAACTCAAGTTTATAAAGACTAGATCATTGCCCAACTAACGAGGTGCCTCTTTGTAAGATTATAGGTTGATTAATGAAAGGTGAAAACATAAGAAACATTTATTTTGGGTCCTGGATACTTCATTTAAAAAAGTAAAATTAGAAATGAACACGGTAAACAACGGAACGAGCTTGGTTCTCTCCCAAGACCCCTGCCTGTGAACAATCAGTCAGGACGCGACTGCCCAGGGTGCACGTCTGAGAGGCTCTTTGTGGGTCACCACCACACACAGGACAGTTTGCACCAACAAACCCTACGATGCACCAGGAGCAAGGAGGGAACACATACAGCACAGTTCCTGTGACTAAGCCGGTGACCGGTAATTTATTAAGCCACTATAAATTGATCACTTACAACGTTTGCCTGTATTCGTTTGCTCTCTATTCCCCATCTCCCCTTCCCTTTCGAAGATCCCTATAGTTTATCTCCTATGCCTGTCCCAGTTTGAGTGATGAATCCCCATGTTTATCAATCATGTTCACCTGATAAAGTCTTCCAATTTGTTCATTTTTAAATTGTTCATCCTTCAGTGTATAACACTGCACTTCATCCTCTTCGGCTTTAAACAGTGCCTACTATTTATTTGTCAAATGTCATTCAAGAACTTCTCTGTGATATCGCCACCCTCCTCTTTTCACAATATATCCCATTTTTTTCAACCAACTCCATTAGCATCCTCCCATTTCTCTCCAGAGGACTAGGGAAAACATCAAATAAGATCAGTTCTTAGATTGATTCTTCAGAAATTCCATATTTGAGTCTCAGAGTTCCTTGCAGTACAAATCAAAACAAACTTAAAAGCCTAGCAGAAACTACATAGTGAACAAGATTGAAAATGTATTATTCAGGCCCAGTAGAAAGAGATAAAATTTTGGAGGCTGGTATAGAAAAATATACTTAAAACTAGAGATATTTTTAAAACAGTAACTAGAATTAATCGTGATGCTTTAAGTGACTATTTAAAGCTGAAAATATTCTAATCCAGACAGTATTTTCTAAATGGCATGAGTTAATTTAAATCAGGAAATTAAGCCACGTCTCCTGGTTTACATGGTAACAATAGTTTTCTTCATGTTTTATGATCTATTTAGTGTCCCAACTTGATTGAAGACAATGGACGGAGCCTATACCTAACTCCCTCTACATATACAGACTTTAAACATGGACATCCACATACAAGCTCCTTAGCACTCCTACTTTTTTTTTTTTTTTTTGCCTCTATCTCTTCTATAGAGTTATCTACAGCTCAGAGTGGATTTTTAGTTTTATATTTGCCCTCTAATATTCCTTTTGCTGCTGCATTAAGTAATCTAATGATGTTAATCATGTATCGCTCCACATTTCTGGTCTTTTGGACTGTCGTAAGCAGACACACCACCAATCTATTTTTTTTTTTTTTCTTTCCATTCGAGTTTATTTGATAAATCTGGGTACAACCTAGCAAATCATGTACAGGACAATTTTTAGAAAGGTCATAACTTAATTTTAATTAGAGCTGTACATGAGCACCACCTTTGATAATTAGACCTCAGGATTTCCGCAGAACACGTAAGTGTTCAGTAAAATCAGTAACATCCATCAATCATAACCTGAAGAAGTGTGAAATTCTATGTAATGTCTCACATCCATCACCATTTTACTATGCTTGTTGTTTCACAATACAGAGTAATATTTTTTTGAGAATTAATGGTTTGTTCTGGACAAGAAATGTCATTAGCATACTCAGCTATTGGATGCTATTGATGTATCAGAGTCAGCGTGTTTTTCCAAAGAAGCAGCCACGCTGTGACATGAAATACAAAGCAGAGAGATACTACAGAAAAACGGTGCAAATACTGAGAAGTTTGGCTAAAGTAAGCTTTTGGCAGTTCTATACCACGTTTGCTTGTAAGATGCCAAAAACCTACCCAAGACTGAGCCAGGTATTAAAGATAACTTGCAGGCAGCAAAGAGCCAATTGCCAGAAACAAATGAGAGATATGTATTTTATAAAGAAGTTCTTGTGATACTTCACACTTATTTTTTTTGCTGAACTTTAAAATAGGATAAAAGAGGTCACAGATACAGGTGGGCAATCCAGCGCAGTGAGGACTGCAATAGAAGACAGAATCCTTCTCACTTTCTCTTTATTATGAAATAAAAATGGAGCTATGAATCATCACAGCATAGACAAATATCCAAGGCATCTTAAAACAGCCGCTTGACTGACTGCTGTAATATCACCTGTCATTCAATAAAAAGAACGGCAGTACATGCCTACAACTTGATAGAAATGTGCCCAAAGCCAAATGGAAACCCTTGGCTCCATTAAAACAACATGATTTTAGAAGTTCCTCATTTAAAGCATCTGAAGTCCCTTTAGAGCAGATGCAGTGACCTTTGTGAAAGCCAGGTGGGTACTGGCACGACAGACAAGATCAGGCCAAGTGGACAGAGGTTGCAGCAAAAAATGACCGTGAATGCATCAGGGACAGAGCACAGCATCTGCAACGGTCCTGGGTCACCTGAGAAACACTTTGTTCAGAACTGCTGTCAAGTTTAAAAAGTTTAGGTTGGAAACAAAATGGAAAAGCAGAGATTTATTGACAATGCGTGCTTCCCAGACTTCCCAGCTCATAAAGCCAACACAGATAAAGCACGCCAGCCGCCACACCACAACCAATCTGCCCCAGCAGAAACAGCATCACGTCTAAAGCTCTTCCCACAAATGAATTCCACTCTCTGAAAAACCACAAATTGTAAGAAAAGGCATGATATTCCCATGTAAGTGTATTCACTTTTTCCCTATCGACAATGTTTCCATCTCTGCGAAGATTTCTATCTGTGAAAACGAATACAGCTTCTACCAGAGGAGAACCAGTATTCTTCTCCCTCATTTTAGAAATTCCACTATGAAGGCTAAAAAATCCATAAAGGTAACTTTTGTTATTTAATTTGTTGGAGTTATTTTCTGTAAAGATGCTGATTCACACCTCTCAGAGAAATGACACTTAAAATAAATATCAAGATATAGTGATCTTGCTACCAACATTACCTCTATATGTACCAGTTTCTGGGGTTCTGCGATGGCAGAAGATTGAATTTCCATTACTCGAAAAAGAAATAAATTCTTTTCAGTTCACTTAAGTAGGTACTCTTTGTCAGAACCAGCAGGTGATGCCAGCAACTCTGGGGGCCAACGCACACTGAAGTCAAGTGAGATTTTAACTGTATGTAGATGTAGGATGAAATGCTTCCATGATTTTCAGGGCTGCAAGGAACTTTTTAGCCAAGAAATCTGCAGCTGCCTCCTAGTTTATAACTTAGTCAAATATAAAAGGTAAAAATACAATATAACACAAATTCTTTTTGTAGTCAGAAAGGCTTCTGGCAGGTATTTGTGGCTGAAGATACTACACATAGCTCTTCTGTTGACTTCACAACTCTTCAGACAATTCAGCTATAAATATTTTTGTGGAAAGGTATTTTTGGAGGAAGAACGTTCCTCTGAGTCTAACAAAAGTTACTAAACAATTTTACTATCTTATTTTCCTATTTTTTCCTATTTGTCATCATAGGCTTATCCTATAAGTCCCAACCTTTTCCCACAACGGATGCCAGAGCCTTTGTATTAAGACTGTATACAAATACAAGGCTCTAATAAGGAAGACACAATTATAGACCAAAAAACCTGCAATCATATCCTACGGTAATAGTCATAAGAGTATTTAAGAATTGAGGAAAGATTTTGGATTACTTTTTAAAAAATAAAATTCTTGAACAAATCTCTTTTTTTTCGAAAATCAAAAAATAAAACAAAAAAAACCAAAACCCAGCAAAGGAACCCATGAATCCCTATTTTTAAGTATGTACTTGCATTAAATAAAGTATTAAATGTGTAAGAAAAACAGCCTTTGCCAGGAGTTTCAAAAATGAGGTCACTAATATTTCAAAAAATGAATTTTGCTACAGGGTTACACCCAACACAGCCTAAACCTAAAATCTGTGAAGAGTTTGCCATCTGCTTCCCATTGCGTCACGCACTGAGTCTAACTTCTACAGTCTGAGGGGTTTCTTTTGGCAGATGATGCACAAAGTGTGTGGGGAAAAAAAAAAAAAGCCTTTCTGAATTAGATTGTCAACAATTATTTTGATTTATGCTCTTTTTCAAGGACAAGTCACACTTATAATATATGTGTTACGATATTTGCCATGAACTATTTATTAATATTTTGCTGACTAAGAAAGCTTTTGACAGAGCTATCATCTGAACCCCAGCTGAAGTCAACATTTCAAAATAGCTATGAAAACTGGAGACCATAAATTATTTCTAGCAAAAGGAACTTTACGTCCTTCTAATCTCTAAATAAGCTTCTGATGGCAGAGCTGTCCGTCAGTCCTTCTTTGGAGATGGCCCAAACGCATTTGTGGGACCAGAGCACACTTTTCACCAAGCCGCAGAAGGCGTCAGAGGTATCAGGTTGTGTTTGAGGTGGTGCTGACCTACCTCCGGCTGCCTGAGCATCCCTTCGCTCCCAAACATCAGGGCGCGGAGCTGAGGGCCCCAGTCCTTGCACATCTGAGGCTCCCTGTGCCGTCTCCACGGGCGCCCGGGCTGCGTTCAGGTCTCTGAGGATGCTGTCACTTGCACCAGCTCTCTAGGAAACAGTAACTACAGCTTCTTTTCTACTTTTTTTCCTCCCCTGAATAATCAAACTAAAGTATCCATGACTTCCTGGTATTTTTATTTTTTTTTAAACTTGGCATTTTCTTTTGGAAAGACACACTTCCTTTACAGTTCCTTTCAGGTTGGAAGAATATTCTTTATCAGCTCCACTGCCCACAATTCTCCTCCTTTTCTGAACTCGTGGTTCCACCCCCACAGGGACTAACCAGTTTCAAGGGCAGACCCCCTCCCTCTGTGGGACTTCACCCAGGCTGAGCAGGTACCTCCAATCCAACCTCCACTTTCCCCTCCGACAGTTCAGAGGTGTCCCCAAACCCCAAACGGGACGGCACCTTCCAGTGGCACCCATAGGCGCCCGATGAGTCTCAGAGCCCCACAAAACCCGCTCCACCCAACCTTGCTATATCACCTTCCCCATCCTGTTGAAAAAAATCCCTTAATAATTTACATTTTAATTGCAATTTCCAGACATTTTCAGGCAAAACCAGGCCCTTAGCACTATCCGTAGAAAACGGATTCTTGTTTACGCAGTGCCTGTCGGCTTTATTCTCTCTTTTCTTTTTCATCTGCTTGTTTCTTCCCACATCGCTGCTGTAGCTGTTCGAGTCTGTGCTAGTGCTGGGCAGAACCACAGATTCTGAAAGTTACAGTTCTCTGGGAGTACAGCCAATTCCCCCCTTTCCTATTTCTTTATTCCTTGTGACTATTTGCCTTTGTAATAGAAAGAATTCTCAGCGTGAAGGGCACGGTTGTTGATATGTTTCTAGCTTTGTAATTACGGTGGAAACATGAACAAACTTTGTTTTTCAGGGTGACTGCACTGCCCTGAACACTTAGTGCCTTCGACGGAGGCCAGTTTTAATAGCCGAGACCTCGCCGAGCCACTTCTTTTCTGCAAAGAAAGAATTTACACTATCTCGCCTGTAATCGAACCGAGTTTGCGGCTGAGAAATGCCGCCTTTATGTGTCGGCTCTGCTTGTGTCAGTCAAAACCCATTAAGCTCACCCGTCACTTAGCATGGGATCTCATTCAGCTCTCGCAATTCCCGGGCAGCCAGTTTCATCACCGGCACAAGCTTTCGGTGGCAGTTAATGATATTCTAAGACATTTAATTTCAACCCTTATAAAACTGCTTAACTGAACGTATCGCGCCCAGCTCTCGAGATATCTAGATGAGCGCTCATTTGAAACTCAGAAGAATTAAATTCTCCCGACCCAAGAGAATTCGTGCGTGGGTTTTCCACAACACCTCGGCAGCCAGCGGGGCCAGGAGAGGTGGGCAATGGCTACTGGTGGTCCCCTGCACAGCCTGTGTGCCACCAAAAGGCTAAACCCCGTTCCTGCTCCGCAGAGGGGAGCGCTGGAGGAAGCCCACGCAGGTGGGACATCTGCTAACACGCGGAGGCTCCCACGGAGAGATGAGCGCTCCCAAGGCAGACGCTGATGCACGCCGGATGGGAAGGGCAGGAGAGCATGGATCCTTCCCAAAAATCACTGTTTTTATGTTTACACATTCTGTTACAGGTTCTTCATTTTTCAGTCTCGGCATGGGCTGCTGCGTGATTGATGAGGCTCAGGAGGCTGTTACAAGCATTCCGGGAGCAAGCTATGTCTTCATTTATACTCACAATAGCTTAAATGCCAAGGTCCTTATGCACATTTGGGTGTTTTTCAAACCCACTGCCACCTCAGCCACAACCAACCAAAAAAATGTAATCAACAGCACAAGGAATGGAACAAATTTTAGACAGTGGGATATACAGATGCACACACACATCGCTCACGTGGTAAGGCTTGCTTGGAACAGGATGTCCTACAATGTCGTGTTTACCGGCCAGTGCCTAAGCCTGGGAGCATAACTAATGATTCCTTTAATTACAAATGCTCTACCATTCCTTATATATATATATCAAATATCAATTTATACATATCTATAGACCTACCCATATACACTGTCAAAGATTTCTTCTCATTTTAGAAAGGCACTCATTAGTATTTAGAAATAGATTCTTCCCACCTTTATTGTTGGCCTTAAAATTGATCAAGGGAGGACACAAAAATCTGAATTTTATTTTGAAGTAAAAAGGTCTTAGAAGCTAGTATACAAAAGCTATAAAAATCCCTAATTAAAACCCCAGAGACCCCAGAGATCTCTAAAAAGCACTTATCTTCTCAGAAGGTATATCTTTGTTCCCAGTATATCTGTGCTCATAAACTGAAAATAGGTGAACACACTTTCAGCTGTATAAATTATTGTCTAATATCCCATGCAACATGTGCAGATACATCTTGTTACAAAGGTATTTTTTTCCAAATGTAAGAAACATTTCCTGGCTTTCAGAAGAGAAACTTTAAGTGTTATCTTATTTACAAGCATAAATATTTCCTGGATGGAAGATGTTTAGTGGTGGCAAAATATATCAATATTTTTTCCACTCGTTTACTACATTTTCTTCGAAACTAAATTAGTTGCAAATTCAATAAAGTTACAGGGAGGAAAAGGAAAGAAAAAAGAGAACTGCTTTAAACAAAGGAAAAAATGACAGCCTCCTATTTTCTGTGCTAATCTCCCTCTACATCACAAGGACTTTTGAACTACATTTTCTATGGATACTGGTGGGAAATCAGTTTATTTCTCCTGTGTATTAAAGGGAATAATTTATCCTCCAGAAGACAAAAAAAAAAAAAAAGTGCATATGCAAATATCTTTTGCAAATAAAAACATTCTATTAAAATTCACATTTGTGAATAAGGTAAATGTTGCGTGGCATGCAGTCAATAGCATTTGTATAAGCAAAATGTAGGATAACGTGTTCCAAACGATCATGACATTAATTCCATTTTGCCTTTGCTAGCATGGTGGCACACTGAAATTCGGTATTTTTCTCAAATATGTGTATTTTACCATTATTTCATCTACTGGCACTTCAGGCTTCACCAATTTCACCATCTGTTTGTTTCTTCAGAATTTTAGACACAAGATTTAATGAATTTCTTTATGCAAAATCCTGCTAGTTTCCCTTTCACTATATTCTTTCAAAGGCCACAGATGTTAGCTTAAATAGAAAGTGAAAATATGATTTAATTCAGACATTTGTGGGGTTTTTTGGGGGGTTGGTGTTTTTTTGTTTTGTTTTGGGTTTTTTTTGGCTTGTAAATGTAGAAATGCTGCTTGGCAACTCATCTCCATCCTTGGAGGTTTTCAAGATCCAACTAGACAAGGGCACAGCTGACCTGATCCAGCGATGGCTGAAGCGATATTCAGGATGGGGTACTTGACTCAGAGGTCCCTTTCAATCAGCATTTCCATAATCTATCTGAACTTAGATAATTGCAATGCCATTACCACTAAAAACCTGGAATGTCTAGACTTTGTACTGGAAAGGCTAGAATGGCATTTTTTAGCTGCACAATTAAAATTAAATCTAGTCCTTACTGATCACAATTCTGGGACTTCTGAGAGGGTTTTTGAAGTTAGATTTCATCACCAGCCCTTGACCTCAGAGCCCATGTCCATGATGAAGCACTTGGTGCATCACTGAGATCTCGGGCACAGGGCATCCCACTCCTGACCTGAGACACAAGCTGGCCTGCAGATGGGGCTGGGAGTTTTGGATTACAGCAAAATTGTTTTGCTTAGACTAGAAAATTATTATCAAAAAACCTGTAACAACACAGAGCTAAGGCTGCTTAATGGTTCGCCTAATTTACTTTCCTAACTGCAGACTGGCTACATTTATATTTCTGGACTTGAAAAAAAGGTCAAGTTAAGGTACGTGTTGACCATGTAATATTATTTCAGCATTCCCCTTGATAACATCTACTGGAACTGTTTGTTCAGAGAGAAGCCACAATAAACATACAGGAGCAGTTCTGCGGTGAATATGCAATTGCTGAGAGTCGTGAGTCAGAATTTTAAATACCGGTACAGGTGCGTGCCGGTGCCCTTACCGTATTTGCTGTAGCTATATCTAAGTCCTACACGTAGGACTTGACGTAGGGTACCTGATAGCATTGTCTTGAAGGAATCAAAGATGGTGACATTTAGGAGTCGAGGTTGCTTTGTGCCATCTAATTCAATCCTAACTAAAGAGCAATCCTTTATGGAAATTACGATGGATACAAACAACAGCCGAAGTTCACAACAGATCAGTCAAAATGAATTCAAAAGTCCAGGGAGTTAGAAAAGTCATGCTGAAACCAAAAGGCAAACTTGATTAAATACTGAAAATCCATCCAGTCTTTCATGTGCAATCATATAGGTATGAAATTTTGATATTTATATACAATATTTGACTTTTTTTTTAACTATAAATTATAGATGGTGCCTGAATCCTCATTCTGTGAATTAGTTTTTCACATAACACTGAAAATAAAATTTTAAACAATAAATAATATGAAAGTTCATTTTTAACTCCTGTTTCCAGTCAGATAAAAGTACTCTTACTGATACAATTTTAGTAAATTCTTGCTTTTTCTGCCACAGGAGAATGTAACATTTACATCACTCAAGAAGTAAGACAGCTACCAGGATTATTAAGGGCTTTCCTTCAGCCAAATTGATGAATTGCCCCAGAACTTGCTGTTATTTTACATGAAATTTAAAGTAAGAGAGCCATGCACTTTGTAAGATGCTCAAAATCCAATTTTACACTTGTCTTAATCACTGCAAATCAGTTCATCACATGTACAAACTGCCATCTGCTCATCCATTTATCAAATTTCCAAACATAAACTCATTTCGCTACTTATGTACAGATACAGAGCGCCATGTGTCTGAGAGATTCACACCTCGCTCCACCAGTATGCAATCCTTTTCCAGATCAACCAAATACCACAGGTGTACTGGGACGTCTCTGGGATCATGAACAACAGTGACGTGCCCATAGTGGCAGGGATAAACAACGGTCACAGTGATGTCATATCACACATCCTAGCGACATGGCAGTCCCTAAAAAACACTCCAATTTTTATTAATACCTTTTTTTTTTTTTTTTCATCTATCGCTAATCATCCCTACAACCAAAGGCCAGGGACTGAAACGACTGGCACTTAAACGCGTATGTTACCTCCTCTCTAAGTGTCGGAAATACCCACTGAAATGAATGACCCAATGGGACTTGAAAATCAGGCCAGAGGTTCAGAGCATAAGAGAGTACATCAGGTAGTCAGACAAGGCATGCGTTTATGCTAATTCATCCAAAATAGGCAATTTTATAAATGGTTAATTTCTAAGACTAGGAAACTTCCATCAGAGCTATTGCATCGCTTTCAAAATGGTAAGAGATCACAATTCTATTCATCAGTTAGAAATTCTTAAAATAGGCCTTCTTTTAAAAGAAAAAAAAAAAAAACAACCTGCGTTACTGTTAACTTGTTTACACACATTTCCGTAGTAGAGGAAAGAAAAAGAGGCTATTTTATCTTCTGTATCTGCTTTGTTACTAGATATTGAGATCTAAGTGTCATTAATCTTTTCATAACATCTCAAGTCAAGTGTTGTCTGCGAGTAAAAATCCACTTACCTTTTCCAGGCGAGTTTCCGGTTTAGGATTAAGAAGTGTTTTGCTTCCACTGCAAAACTCTGAAACAATAAAACAGAAAAATTAATTTCGGTACTCTGTTCATTTTAAGCATATTTAGATAACTCAAATTAGGCATTTGACCAGTACAATTAAGAAGAAAAACTAAGATTTTTTTAAATCAAGAGTCTGCATAAAGTAATGGGTTCATGTACTTTTGGTCTGTATTTTAATTTTGTAAAATGATTTTACCACTATCAGCCTTGCCGATGGAAGGAAATAAGTGCTATCCAGTTACCCTTGTGAGGACATACATCTCTGCATCCATGCTAATTCAGTTTCCCAAAATAATACAATGATTAAACTTTCACTTCCTTTTTTCATCCGCAGCCTTCTTTGCATACTAGGTACCAAATTAAAATGATTGACTAAAATGGGATACCAGCTAAAAATGACCAATTTACCCATATGTTAACACTTATCAGTGTCACGCTCATCTCAACTCCTGTTATTGTTGGACCAATATAGTTTACAGTACATTCCCCATTTTAGCGTTCCTGCCTAGCTCTTGAGATATATGCTCTTTTCAGAGGTTTAAAAATTTGGAAGTGTGAGGACAAAAATACAGTAATGATTATAGATGCTCATGTCGTTAGCTGGAATGGAAGTATATTGGCTAGTGATTCAAATAATTTTCCCTTAAAGAAGGCCAAAGCTCAAAATATAGATGACCAGCCCCTGCAAGCAGCTACTGAAGGACACTCTTGACTTTAGTTTGCCCCAAATACCAGTAAATAACTAAAAGATTCAGAAATCCACAAAGAATTTCACCGGAATTGCATGGCCAAACCTTTACTATTTGTTCTTCAAGCCAGACAACCACTGTGCTAAAGGAGTCTTCCTGCTAAACTAGAAAATATACCACAATTAAGCATTTGAACAAAAGACAAAGGAGGTGCAGAAGGCAGATGGTAAAAACCACAGACCACCCGCTGCGGCGTGGGTCAGGTAACCCAGAACCGGGATTTGTACCAGGGCTTTCGTGCTCCTGCCGTGCTGGGTAGGGCCAACGCAGAATATTTCTGCTTTAATTATTCTACTTAAATACTACAGCCCTTACAGTTGTAGAAAACATTATGAATCCCTGTAAATGGGTTTTATTCTATGTAAACCCATAACAAATGAATAAAAATATATCGTTTTAAAAAGCAGCAAGCTCATAACGTGATGCATGTTTGTAATGGTCCTCTTTTTTAATAAATCATTATTCTGACTCAAAATTCTGTCTTTAAAATCTTTAGAGAAGGCATTTTGTCAGGTTACTTGAAGTAGACAACTGGAACTGACCTCTTTTGTGTTTCAGAACCTTTTTCAGAATATATTTTCCAGACAGCAAACTCAATAGAGCTACTTGAATTTTTTCATTTAGTAAGGAGTAATTATAGCATACACATGTGAACCACACGTACATGACAAGTAAAGAAAAAGGAAATCCTGCTTAGTTTTTATAAAAGTCTTTAGAAAAAAGATAATTGATGCTACATCTCACATGGAAATGCATTAATGGGCAAAATGAATTTCATTTGTAAAAATTCAAATTGTAAACATATTCTCAGAGATTAAAAAAAACCCAACCTGTCCAGATGATTTTTCCGCCCAGTAACAAAGTCAAAGCCAGAGATTCTCTCTCACAGGAACCCCATTAATACCCTGCTGAAACAAATCTGAATTTAATTCAAACTCGGTGGGTAACAATGCTGTCTGCTTTCCTCTTTACTGCTACGCTATAAAAACCCAGGAATTAGATTTAGGACTAGCCACCTGCTTTCACAACAGACTGCCAAAACCTGAAAGTATTCTCTTTACTTTTTTATTATCCTTTTTTAGGCTCATTATTGTTGCAGATATAATTTCATGAAACTTTGTTGCTTTGTTGATAGGCAAATATAGTAACAGGCAAAACTCTACATTTTTTTTTTTTAAACCACATGATAATTCTGGATTTTTCCCCCCCATAAAATCACTTTTCTATTTATCAGTCCCATATTATTTAGTCAGTGAAGACAAAAGGTGCTATGAATGAACAACGATGTCCTAAATTTTTAGTCTGATGAGCATGTGAGGAAGCAATGGGACCAGATTTGGAAAGAAATTAGAGAGGGCATCAGCATCGCTCCTACGTATTCCGTGGGTCAGGGCTGTCTCACCCAAACCCTCGTGCTCTCTGCTCCTGTCTCCTTGTGCCGTTACTGTCTCCTAACCACGCTGCCCTTAACTCAGATCCAAAGAAGCAAATGAAAGTCATTCCAGTTGTGCTGAGGGTAGCTTTTGTTAAAAAAAACCAAAAAACCAAAAACAAACAAACAAAAAACCCCAGATAAACAACACTGTAATTAGCCCAAAAAGGAGAATTTCAGCATGAAAGCAAGCTGCTAGATGAAAACTGAAATTCAGCACCCAAAAAAATGTAGCTTTAGTACTCTTACTGCCAATGTCAAATTAAATTTTCTTTGGAAACTTCTGAGTATGAAACACTCTTGTTATGCCTACCTCTTAATTACTATTGCAAATAATAGTAACTTGTGCAAGCAGGAAATTTGATGTTATTGAGATTGGAGACACATTCTCGCATTTCAAATGTAATAACGGAGAGCATCGATACGACTGTTTGCTGGTAAGCTGGAAGCCTCTAACCACATTGCAGCTCAGTCTCTGAAGCACGATCTTTAACAGAAGCGCCAAGACTTCTGGCGACTTTCTCTGCGCAATGCTATAAAATTGCTAAGCAGAAAACTTACAGAAGAAAACGCTGAAGATTTTCAGGATAAGTCAAAGCTGAACTAACGGCAAGCTGAAGCGCTGTCAGAAGAATGACACCTTACAACATGGAATATATTTTCAAGCACGAGAGGGCATTGGCACAGGAATAAGAAAGACAGAAGTTTTAAAAAAAAACAAACTATGTTTCATTTGGCAGAATAGCACTGTTAAACTCTGCCTTAACCTCTAATCCCCAATCCCATTCAATTACAACTTCATCCCAGAAAAAACGTGTAAAAGACGCGAGAGTGAAGAGTGACGCGAGCGCTGCCAAACAGGCAGGACAAAAATCAACAGTCTGGTAAGCATCTTACAAAATGAACCACCGAATTTGCTGTAAGGGATTCAAATCCTCTGCCTCAAAACCAAAACAAAGCAACAGCAACCCGGCCAAGCTCCATTTGGGACCAGTGGATGTGCTGAACAGAGCTCTTCGTTGCCTTTGGCTGGCCCCGCTTCCCCACACCCAATAATCCCCGAGGAGCTCAAACATCCATCTCAGCCCAGGCACCTGGGCAAAACCTCTGGCCACCAAGAAGCACCCCCAGATGCTCATCTGCTCTTAACAGCCAGAAGTCTCACATACTTCAAGGAAGGAAAAAACGTGGGTACCACTTTCTCCTACCTCATTTTTTAGAAGTTGAAGCTCAGTATGCCGAAGACTTTTTCCTTGGAGTCAACAGGACTGCGTAATGAATTCACAGATAAATCAGCCAGTTTCTGGTGAACCCCCACAGCACCCACACAAAGAGCAGCTCAGTGGACCCTCATTTCAGGCAACATTTTATTACCTTCTCATCTCAGGAAGATACAACGATAGGGACAGCAATGTCAACGCTAACTTTCCAGTCTAACAGCACAGATTTCTCTACTCCTTCACCTCAAATCTAAAGTATTTGGTAACTTTTGTCAGAGCATCTGAAGGCTTCCTGAGCAACCTTTTGTAGGGGGAGATAAAGTTAGTTTTCTATCCAAGGGAAGCAGATAACCGCTGGCATCATTTGATGACCAGTTTCTCTCTTCTCCCTCCTCTTTTAAATGAACAGCCTGTACTAAAAGAAGGCTGTAAAACGTTGACAAAAACCAGCAAACAAATGGTTTGGCTTGGCTGTGAAACTCTTTCAACACTTTCTACTCAAACAAAAAGCTGCGATTCTATCATGGCTACCTTCACTACAATTTCTATTGAACAAAAATTTGGCTCAGAATTGTGAGCGAGTCCTGTTTGCAGGCAGAATTCATGCAAACAAAACTGAAATGATAGATGACTGAGAGTTTTTGAATAAATGCGGTATTTGTCCTAGTCAGTACCCTCTGTGGTTCCCATTCTGTTTGTCAAAAGGAAGGATTATTTCCTGAACATTCAGATTACGTTGAAGGTGAGCGCTCGCATAGGCACGTACACAGAGAATCCCTCACCAGGAATTGCTTCTCTTTATTATAGACTACGCGGAGTCAAAATTTGACTCTAAAAATGCTCCTTACTAAAGCACAGATTGCTTGTACGGGCCACACAAAGCTACTGGTAGCCAGCAGCAAGTACCGCTCCCTCCAGCCCATCTGCAGAGACGGGAAGCCAAAGGAGGAGCTCGGTGGAATTCAAGTTTGCGGCGATCAGGGACGCACAACCCCAACACATGGTCCTGTTGCACGACTGAAATGTAAATACATGCACAATCTCTTTCTAAAGCACCCTGAATTGTAAATGCTATTCCAAAAAGTGTTCCATTTGCATGAATTTACATTAATATTGGTGTGCTGCAGTTTGTAGCTGGCATATGGCGGGGCGGGGGGAAGCACATACATTGTCCTACTGCAACGTAAAGAGCAGAATACTGGACCAGGTTCATCCTTCACCCTAAAAGAACATTTGGTCATTGATATCGAATTAGCCCACATAATTTTACTGATTCCAAAATTAAAGTGGATACTATGACATATCTGCTTCAGCTTCCTTAATTCACATCAACCAACCTCTGGTTTACCCATTTCCTAATTTCTGTAATTTTTAAGAATCGGGATAAAAGAGGAGCCTCCCAGTATCCACCATTCCAGATCTCACTCTTCTGGTTTTGAGTTTATTGGTTCAGAGGAGTGCGATAAAGTAAAATACACTGCCAAAGCACAATCACTGTCTTCTTTATGGTGCCTATAACATTTCTGTGATGGAGAATTTAAATCAGGGTTGTCTATCGTTAGCAAGGTGCCAGCAACCTCAGGAAAAATGAAAAAGGAAATAAAAATAAAATGTAGCTGCCAAAACGGAGTCACTGTCTGAATCTGGCCTTGTATTGGTTTCAATGTGTTTCTCTTTATGTTTGCAATGATTCATACTGGTGGAGGTATATACTGCTGCCAAAGCTGCTGGCTGCTAAATAGTTTGAGTATTTTCTTATTTTGTTCCTGGTATATTTTTTAAAACAAGTTTACCATCGGCTTTTGTTCGTAACTTGCATTTAAAAACAGCAGGACGAGAGAGGTGATATTTCAATCTCTACAAAGTCCTGAACGAAGCCTGAATCCCTTTCCGATACAGCTCGAGAAAGCCCGATGAGGGAAAGCACGGACGGCTCAGAGGGATGCAGGAGGTTTGCATCGCTGCCTGCGAGCCCTTCCTTCGGCGGGCAGCTGCTGCCCGCAGCCCTGCCCGTGCCTTGGGGTGTCTCCAGCCTTGCCACCCGCTGCGGGAGCCATCCTCTTGCTCCTGCCCGGTGCTCGGTGCCATCCCCGCCTCGCCGTAGTCACGGCACTGACCCTCTCCTCGTGTACCGAAGGAAACAGGGACCTTCACGCTGGGCTTGCGGAGAAGGATGAAGGGATCCACAGCCCTCCTGTCTTCTCCATGCAGCTCTCCTTAGAGATGTCTTATTTATACAGAGAGCCACGTGTACCTCCTCCCAAAGGGGAACTCAGCGCGCTCAGGCTAGCACGAAGGTCAGTATTTTGAAAATGAACCTGATAGTTAGAAGGATATGAAAATAAGAAATGTAAATAAGTACTTATTTATCTGAAAATGGGAAGCTGTACTTCTGCAGCCGCCAGCCACAGCCATGGGGTGAAGGATGCTGTGAGGGGTTTCTGAAGAAGGAGCTGTTGCAAGAACAAAGAAAACATCACTGAAAATCTGTCTCTCTACTGAGTTGTTACTTGTAAAGTTGTTTACATGTAATTGCAGAATAATAGACTTCTCCTGTTCATGGAAAATAGGACTCACATTCTGGGCTTACAGGATTCGGTACCCAGAGAAGACAACTTTTTATCTCCAACAGCTTTATAAGAGACGCCAAGCCAGAAAGGGCCTCACGCTGTGTTTCCGTGCTTTGACGTTAGCCGCAGGGATGTGCCGACGGGTGGGGAAAAGCAGCCCAGCAGCAGAAATTGAACTTCTGAAGTCTCAAAATACTGACAGAGCTCTGAGCTGGTTCCTGAGGTATCTCTGCAACTTCATCCACCTCCACGTTGAAAGCTGGGGGATAAACTAAAAAAAAATAAATAAATTCTTGCTTACAAGTCTGAGGGAGAAAGCAAGCTTCCCTGAGATAATGTGTAAACCTCCGATATCATGCAGCAGGAAATATCTATCTTCCGAACAACCCAAGTTTTCCAGTCTAAACTAAAGACTAATCCGTTAGTCTCATCTTTAGGCCAAGAATTAAAGACCTAGTTTCACCCCAGTATGCTTTCAGAGTAAACACGGAAGGAAAACTTGTTCTGGCCTAAAGATTATTTCATGTATTTAAGCATTTTTTTTGTTTGTTTGGTTTTGTTTTTTTGTTTTTTTTGTTTTTTTTTTGTTGTCTCAACACTGCAAAGAATTAAACAGAGCATCCACAAACTACAGGCAGTTTGCAATTTAACATGCTCTAAAGTCTTTGCAAGACTGGATCGTTATTCATTAAAATAACAGAGCCAGAAGTGGTAGATACACATTCAAACATACCAGCAAGTTCATCTTTTTAGGTATTTCTTAAGAGCAGCAGTGCTCCTGAAATCTTTCTGTGATTAGATACAAAAATCGCGGCATGTAAGTGAGAGGCATAAGAGATGTGCAATTACAGTTAAACAAAACCAGAAAGAAATGGAGAGAATGTGTCGCCTAGATAACATAGCGCGATAGAAAATACGTACGCTAACGCATCACCTTTGAAATCAAGGGAATATGGTGATGAGATGTGAGTGAAAAACCTGGGAAATCTCTCATAAAAAGTAATATTTTCTCCATTTAGCGTACAATCAAGGGTGGCAAAATCTTTTGCTTCACTCTGAGACAAAAAAGCATTAGCTGAGGTTTCGAAGAGCTGCTTAGCTGGAAATCTGACCAGTCTTGAAGAGGCTGTTAAACGAAGATTACAGTAAGCTGTGTTTCCGACTGCGTGAAATCGCAGGAGGTAATCAAAGCATCACTCTCAACAGAAAGAAATTCCACAGAGACGCTTTGCTGCAACGGGGAGTGCAGGGAGAGGCAAGACCTGCCCTGTGGCCACGAAGCAAACCCTCGATTCCCAGAGCTCTGCTCCCACCCAGACGTACTGCTACCGCAGCCTGGAGCCAGGTCCCAGCGCTGGGATTTTTAACTGGGAGGGTGAACCCAGTGCAATAGCAGGTCTGGCTGCAGCCGTGGTGCCGGTGGCACTGCTCAGCCCAGGGCAATCGGATCAGCCCCCGCAAGGTGATATTTCGGGGGTGTGTGGTCAGTGACGCTACTTTTGTGTGATATTAAAATATTATTACCTGCCGTTATCAATATAAGAGATTTAGAACTACTTCTTGCATCGGGAAAGAAATTCAGCTCTTGAATTTATTCCTCTTAGCACAGGATTCAGAGATCTCTTTCAATTTACTCCAAACAAAATCAGAACAAACTCAGTACTGTTAATAGCAATCCAGAGAAAAATCTAACTGGAAGGATGAACACTGAAATCATAGAGCACAAAAATCTTTCAGGAGAAATTATAGTGCAGGAAAATAGCAGAATAATGTTATTGAACACAGGCTTTTATTTTAAACTGTAAATAATAATGTTTGTCTTGGGATTGGTTTTCAATTATAAGCCTAGTACACTCACCACGTTTGTTATGCGTTTAGCCTTCAGGATGAATTGTAGATAATTACTAGATTGGATTAAATGAAAAACTTGGTAACGCTCTGCACTACTGGGCATTCTACTAGTCTTGAATCTCCAATAACAAAAAAATCAGATTTACAAGCTCTGACTGTACTGTGATTAACACTGAAATGTAACTTTTTGGCTCCTAGAGATAATCTTAATGCTGAAATAGTTAATTAACTTAAGCTATATTTTAAATCAACTAGACTGAGTATTAAAATGGAGTGTAAGAACGGACATGGAACACTCTACAAGTGGACCATCACACTAGGCCACATAATAGAGTCATAACTTACCAGTTACAGCAAACACTGATGCACCCACAATTAAATTTACACCTTAACAGTTCCAATTTATTTTTATTATCCAGTAATAATAAAGTCTTTCTCATTAATAGGAACTTTTCCTATTTTTTTTAACTGGTAGTGGAGAGTACTTGTTCTTTTTTCACATGCAGTGTTACGAGTTTCCTCACTGCCATTTAACACAGTCTCTTTACCAGTTTAATGTCTCTACTCACGCTCGCGGCAATGTGTGTTCTGCTTCTCCGCTGCGGGGCTTAGGGTGATATATAACATTTCACTTTGAGGAAACACAGTATCTTTATATGTGCCCCGTTTTCAATTCCCCCCTTCATACTGCAATATCTCAGCCCTATGCAGAGTGAGAAATTATTTGTACGCAAAAGATGCGCTCAGTTACCTATTCTTTCCGCCCTTCGGCCTCTCTAAAGGAACTGGGCTAAAACATCTCTCTCAGGGTTTTCCTGCTACCCTTTTCCAAAAATTCTTGTGAGATTTTCAGTACCTGTTTTGTGTCAATGCTTAAAATTGTTGTTACTTCACCTGAACAGTTTAATGTTAAAATTCAATTTTTCCCCACATATATATGATCATAGTTCACCAATACAGACATAAACGGCTATTAATTTTTTTCCATTCCCGTGTTACTATCTTTTAAAGCACCGCTTCGTGTAGGACCACCTCTACAGAAAACAAGAAATATGGAACATCCTTTAGTAAAAATTCCCGACACCAAATAACAGCTTACCTCTCTGGAATTTGACCTTGTATGAAAATCGCTTCTCAGCCCAGCATTTGCAGTGGCTGAGCCTTAGGACACCGGCATCCCAACTAGCGTCCAAATGTCAACATATCAAAATAAATAAATAAAATTTAAATCATTACTTAGCACGCCTAGATTGTTGGGTGTACTTAGCACACTGATTTGAAACTAACGGTGGCTCTCTAGTTTTATTCTGCCCACCTCAGGGACAGATTTTCTGAGGGGAAAAAAAGACATATCTGTATTTCACACAGACTAAATCAGAAGCAGTGCAGTTTGAGCCCGTTGTGCGCTGAAAGGACGATGTGCTTCCCTAAGAAAAAGTTGTAAGATACGCTGCAGAGCATCACCTCGCTGCTAGCCTGCACCTTTGGTGGTAAGCAGAGATAAGCAGATTTGACTACAGAAATCAAGTATTTCATGTGTTTTGGGAAAGAAAAAAATAATAAATCAATTGGTGTATTTAAAGCTAATTCTGAAGTCTCATGCAAATCACTTGAGTTTCCTTTGCACTCGAGATAATCTTG
This sequence comes from Aramus guarauna, assembly GCA_013400195.1. Classification (NCBI taxonomy): domain Eukaryota; kingdom Metazoa; phylum Chordata; class Aves; order Gruiformes; family Aramidae; genus Aramus; species Aramus guarauna. The sequence goes on from VXBL01003291.1 coordinate 99,065, forward strand.
TCTACCTGCCTCTCAGAACTAAACTTCCCAGAAAAACTCCATTTTTCTAGATGCTGCCGTTCACTCCAGTTCCCAGCAGGCACTCACCTACCCTTCCTTCCTACTGAATCTGAAGAAAAACATATCAGACTATTCACACCTTAATTGCTCAAAATTCATCGTCTGTAACTCTTAACAGATGCTGATAGTCTGAAACTCTTTGGATTTCAAAGAAACTGGAGTAATTTCTATCAATCACATTTAGTAATGTTTCCATTCACTGACCTTTCCCTACTCCTGGGGAAATCAACAGGAGAAGAAAAAAAAAATTCATTGGTTTTGAAAAATGAAGGGCTCATCCGAGTTCCTGGAGGTTATCTAAAAAATTCTTGGAAGGGGCTGAATTTTCAAAGCTCTCCTTAACACTTTGGCTTTCTCTCCCAGCTCAGCCTCGGGCGCGGGTCCCGCTCGCATCGCTCACCGCTGTCAGGGGGAGAACGGGGCTTGAGGAGCACCCGAGGAGCACCCGGGGCAGGGGACCACCCGAGGGGGGACGAGGTCGAGGAAGGAGCCCCAGCTCCACACGGAAGCCGGGGCATCCGAGTGCCGTTCCCGACAGCATAATCCCTGTTACCACACTCTACGGAATACACCGAGGTTTGTGTTCATCGCACAATCGATCTCTTATTTCCATCAAAATGACAGACAGAACAATCAAAATAAGAGGAATGCGTTGTATTACACCGTACTGGTTAATCATACGGTTGGTTTCTGATAGCACAGGAAGCGTCAAAGGGAGAAAAGAACTACTGAGTTTGGGGGTTTCTTCGTAAAGCAATTTGTGATATAGCAGTTACATACACAGACGGTACCTTTACCCCTAAAGCTAATCAGAAAGACAAGTGTGATGACCCAGCGCGTGAGCTATAAACCCTCAATTACCCTGTTTCACTTGCAACAAGAACCTTTGAAAGTATGAAAACGTTCGCTGCTTCCCTGGGATTTCTCAAAGCATTCAGGTGGCAGCTAAATGAGCTTGAGGAAAGAAATTACTTGGGTCAAAGATTCTCATCCGTTTGGCCAAAACACTTAAGAAGAGATGATTTTACTTAGCCTTCAGTGATGAGCAGCTCAGATTATTCCCGCGTTCCAAGTATGAGCTGCACATTTTAAAAAGTAACATTTCAGGCAGTGCACCGCAGTTGCATGCTTCCGAACAGAAATTTGCTGTCAATTTTCCTTACAACTTGATATCAGTTCTGCCTCCTGTTAAGAGCCGGACTAGCTGAGCTTTTACTTAGGATTTTGAGAGGGTAAAAAGTGCAGTGACAGTGCAAGCCTTCCTTTTACTGGAAAAAATGGATGCCTTAGCTGTTGGCAGTGGAAAAAACCTTGACAAATAATCCAGCACATAAAAAAAGGGATGTACTGATGGTTTTTGCCCATTTGTATGCAAAATATGGCTACAACATCTTTTTCCTTTTCTAGTTGCCTTAGGTTTAGTGTTACTAAAACTAAAATGCATTATTATACTAGTAACGCATTTAAAATGAAGAAACATGGAAAGCAAACGGATAGGTAGAGGAAATCCAAACCTGCACCCCGCTATGTGATGAGAGGTTAAAATAAAAAAAATACGTGCTGAGCTCTTCGGCTTTCTTTTTTGTGGCAAGAAAGAGCTAGAAAGGAAGGAAAGCAGGACTACCGTGGTACTCCCCCGAGGATGGATTTGCCTTGTGACCTGGGAAGGAAAGTAGTGCTAGGTTAACTGCCTGAGTAATTACGGCACTGGGGAACCAGGTTCCTCCCCCCGTCTGCTGGCAACTGGCTCCTGGGACGGGGGGCTGCAGGTTGGCTTCAAATCACGCCGGCAGGAACCAGAGCTCCTTAACTGCAACCGAGGGTGCAATTAAGAGCACGGTGTAGAGCAATGGGTGAGCAGAAAATAACATGCATCCCAAACAGGTAAAAAAAAAAAAAAAAATATCCTTTGTGCAATTGAGAGGAAATTCATAAACCTTCCCTGCTTGTGAAGATCAGGATTTTGGTTACTTACCAGGCAGGACTAGCAAGGACTGACCATACTTTAGTGGATGTCTTTGTTTCAATGCCAGAAGACCATGGACCAAGCTCCCAGAACCTAAGGAGCCAAGCGAGCTGTAAATTCACTCAATGTACTGGTGAAAGTGGGATTGTCTCTCTGCCGAAAACCCCAGGGAAACTTTCTTGCTCCTCCTCGTAGCAGATGCCCTCGCGTTCTGTCAGTGGGATTACAGCTTCTGAGGAAGTTACAGTGGGAGTTACTGAGGATTGTAATCAGTTATAATCCTCAGAGTTACTCAGGATTTTGTCCCGACTGGCGACTATTGCTTCTTTGCACTGTTTAAATCTTTATAGAAAATAAACTAGTTGGAAAGGAGTTTCATCTTATGGCTACAAAGCATTTCATGCTCTTTTGACACAGTATTCTTAACGCTCACCCTACAATTCCTGCAAACTGTTGGAAGGCTGAAAGTCCTAAGAAACGGGAAAGAAAGAAAGAAGTGCATCTGAGAGCAAAAACAATGTGACAGACTAACGGTAAGACGAGCAGCTTGCTTTTGGACACAAAAGCTCCTCGAACCTTGATACGAAAGCCCCGCTCCACGCTGCCCGTGCTCATGGGCAACCGCTCCGATAAAGAAGTGAGAACGGTTACGGCTGTAAAGTACTTCAGTTGGTCACACGTGAAAGAGCAGACATGCTTAAAAACACAGTCTAAACGAAGAAAAGGAAGGGCTGCAGTCATCTTCTGCTCCTCGCAGGGCCCACAGAAGGATTCGTTTCTGCCGTTGCGCTTTGCCTAGGGATGCTGGCTGACACGCAGTAAGCAATGAGGGCGGCCGTAATGACACGGTGCAGGCTGGAATGATTCAGGGAGCTGTCAAGGGGAAAGCAAAAAATAACATAAAATTAAAAAANGGGAGATGTCAAGGGGAAAAAAAAAAAAAAAAAAAAAAAAAAAAAAAAAAAAAAAAAAAAAAATCACCCAAGTGGCGCAGAGGTGGGAATGGAAGTCAGCAGCATGCTTTTATTCCTGCTTAATACTTCAGGATTATGAATGCAGGCTTCGACCCCACGCTGCCTCCATCTTGCCTAACTTGTCACCTCATGTAATGCAATGTGGTGCAAACTGCCCGAGGTCAGAGGTTAGGCTCAGGACCTTACTCGAGCTCTGATCTTTTTTTTCTTTTTCTCGTCGTTTTATTGCAAACGCCACTTCACAAGTTGAAGCAGGATTGGTGGTGGTAATTTATTTAACCAGTCTGCAACAGGAGCGCACAACAAGGGAACAGACAAAGGCAACATGAGCTTGCTGCAAGCCACCGATCGCAGTATTTGCTTGGGTGCTAAAGTTTTGGTCTATCAATAATTTCAAATAAGGCTGCCATACATATAAAGTGCCATCAAATGCAGATGATCAGATGTAAGATATCACTACAGCCTCATCCTCCCCTCAATTTCTTTTATTTTCCTCTTCCCGTCAAAATACGGGTTCCATATTTATGCATAGAATTTTCCTTGACATAAGCAACCGAGCGACTCCGAGGCGTGGAAGCGAGCACATTACAGACACACAGACAAAAAGAGAAACGCTGCTGTGGGGACACAGATCTCGGTTCAGCATGTCCGATGCCAAAAAAGCCTAATTCTTCCCAACCGCAGCCTCTCTATCTCACCCCAAAAATCTGTTTCCATTAGAGGGTAATACAGACCATGAACACTTTTGTTTGCTTGCTTTGTTGGGTTTTTTTAAATGCATTAGCCATCTTCCTCACTTTGAAAAATCCTATTTTGTATAGATAATATAATTTAAGTGCTGTTACACTGAAAAATCGAGTCACATTGCCTTCACCATACCTCTCTGCATTAGGAAGGAAGAGATAAATTTTTAATCTTTTATTTTTAATGAAGATTAAAGAACAAGTTCTGCTTGGCTTGCCTTGGCACACCATACATTTTAATGTATATTGATTTGTATAAATGTCTCATTTAGAGCATATTTTTGTTAGTATTAATGGTTCTTGGACAGGTAAGATTAGTCCTCCTGTAATACTGCCAGTCTCATCGGTCAAAGTTGAAGAACACATTACTTTGTTCTGAGATGAAAAAGGAAGACAAAGAGACAGCTCCTGAGACTGGAATATCAAAGGATCGATGTCCTCAGCAAGAACAGACAGCTACGGGCTGCAGGAGCCAGCACAAAATTCTGCCTTGTAGTCACTACAAGGGGGGATTTTGTGCTTATTCTCTCTAATCATTTATTTCCATTTGTCCCCTTATTTCCATGGAATTTGGACTTGATTTTATCAGGAAAGGGATTTAGGAAGCACTTTCGAAGGCGAGCCAGAATCCAGCAGAATCTTGTTCCTCCCCAGATGTATGGATTTGCTATCGGGGTACCTAGAGCATATGTAAAGGAGGGAAACAGCAGTTCGCATTTTCAACCTGAGTTTTAAAAATATTTCTTAGAACTCCCCATTCCTGTAATACAAATAATACAATAACAAAATAATAACAAAAAATGCCACACATTTGCTAAGCTTTTTGTTTGTTTGTTTGTTTGGGTTTTTTTTGTTACCTGCTGTGGCCAATTCAGACATCCATGTCTCACACGTGGAAATATAAACTCCATGAATATGTGATCTCTCATGTAATCCAAACATAATCCAGAAACTCGCAGTAAGTTACACAATACACTTTTCCTATAGTTTAATGACAGAAGAAAAGAAAGAAAAAGATACCAAATTAAAGCACCTAATCCAGATCACACTACCTGCCTCTCTGGCTCCTCTCTAGGTGCCATCTTAGCTGATTTCCTACTTTCTTTTTCTTCTCTTGAGCCACAATCATTTAACTCATGATGGCTAACAAATACATTTCAACAATGTCTTAATAAAGTTACACAATCCTATCTACCATGGATATAACCTTCCAGTGGACCAACACTTCTGAAAACCACGACTGATATTTCTCCAATATTTACAAGTTTTCCTTGTGGAACAAGAAGCATCTTGATCTTTCATTTCAGATTGCAAAGTCCTCAGCATGTGATGGGAAATCCCGGGTCCAGGTATCCTACAAATTATGCAAATGTGAGATAAATCCCTTTGCTTTCTCCAGTGGATGAAAACCAGTAACCCTTTCAGATTCACCTGAACTTCTCTAGGGATTTTGCTACTTGTAAATAAAACTGGTCAAACTCTGTTTTCAAAAGCTATCTTCACAGAACCATCCTCTCCTACCATTAAGATTCATAAAGATTTGGAAACGTTAAAGCTGCAGCAAATACACCCTGACCCGTGTCTGTTACCACAGTGAAACCGTTTCATGGACAAATTGTCCATTTGCAACTTGATCCGTGTCTTTTGTTTCACTTTCCACCCATGCAACACAATTACAAATCAATTACGCTCTTTTTCCAGACCTCAATCCTTTTCAAAATGGACAGGACCATCTATATACTTAATGGCCGTCTCTGGAAAGGCACCGTTCCTTCTTTTGTAACAAGAGATGCGGAGCAGGACCACAGGGCGTGGAAGTACAAATGGAGGACAAGGCTTTAATACGATGGTCTGGGAAGAAGAGAGAAGAGCAGAGACACCAAGCTGTGACAACACTACATTGCAAAGCATAAAGAAGTCAAAATCAGATCAGTAATGAGAACACAAGCTTTGGAAATTATTCCACTGCACTGAGAAAGGTAACAAACTCAAGGGAACGCAATCATCAGTAAGTTTAACAAAGACTTTTTCTTATTTCACAAACTTGTCTCATAACTTGATGTTTCTCCAGCTATGACTAGGGAACACCTCAATCCTTCCTCAAAGGACTCAAAAAAACCTCCTCAAAAGGAGTCAAAAAACCCCTCCAGAAACTCCAGAAAACCTGGAGTCATCACTAATATTAAATTTTGTAGGGTAATTTCTCCATGCTTGCGAAGACAGTTTTATAAGGAAGCAACACCAGGTATAGAAAAATAAATAACTATTAGAAAAGGCATTTTTCAAAACTAGTTAAGTGCTTTTCAAAATGCGGCGAACTTTGTTTTATTTCCCCTCTGAAAGCTCTGCTGAGCATCTGAGTGCTGCTGCCACGAGAGCTGGCCAATGCCAGGCGAGCTACTTAAGCCAGCATTTCTATCCAAAAAGGCAATCCAAGCCTTCTTTCTCCATTTATTGAACTTCATCGTAAACAGAAGTAAAATGCAGTTCAGATAAACATCGCAGCACAGGGCAGGTAAACTTTGATCTGAATTTAGCTCATCATCAGAGGGGAAAAACGGTTTCACTGTTAGTGTAAGCCTAAGGCAGTCTCACCGGTGATTCCGGGGGTGCTGGGGGTCAGCCAGCTCTTGGGGAAGGAACGTCCTCGGCAGCAGCCTCTGCAGGCAGGAGAGCCCTGTCCGGGGAGCTGCCCCGAGGAAGGCAGCAGTACCAGCCCCGCTCACTGTGGAGCACGGCCGCACACCCCGATCTCACGTTTTTTTGCTCAGGCCAACGTCCTGCGAGGGCTGGCTGCGGGTTCAGGAGCCCTCAGGCCAATGCTGCACCACGGCCAGTATTTCTTACACTCAGCATTGTTTCCCTTTTCCACTGCACAAAGATATCCCCGTTACCCCGTTCTTTCATTCACGCAGCAGAGAGGACAGGAACACTCCAGTTTGCGGGCGCTCCGGTCGCGCTGCCCGGAGGAGCACCGTCACTCGCAGAGCAGAGGTCTGAGCTGGCACCATGTGGGCACCGGGCAGAGCTCCCAAGGGGAAAAAAAAACCCAAGCCCATAAAATTCACAATCATGATGGTTTCACACTTTGTTTCAAAGGATGTGTTTTATACTGTATGGTACTTGTAAACCCGCTTGGATTTTTCTACCATGTATGTGCCACTTCACCCTTTTGTTGGGTAACTGGTTTCTTTGAGCTCTGCCATTCCCAAATTTACCAGCCCCACCAGCAGGACTTTGCCGCTTCAGGTCATGAAGCCGGTTTGTTTAGCCCGAGCTAAAGCGTCGGACTGCACGGCATTGTGCTACGGGACAAATAAATAACGATAGGCTTGCCCTGCTCCAGTGTGTTTCTCCAGCGGGCTCCTGCCATCGACTTCTGCAGAAGCAAGACCCACCAAAGGGTTGGAAAATGTCTGTTAAACTGACCACATACTTTAGGCTTGCATTTTTTATCCTATGATTTTTAATTATTTACTTCTGGTAACTTTTGAAATACTGGCAATCAAAAGTAAGTAATTAAAATACATGTGAAAAAATGGCTGGTGATGCAAAGACCGGCACATGAAGAAGATAATGGGTGAGATTTGTCTCCTGGATTATGGAAAAGGTACATTGCTATTTTAATATATTTACTACGAGGAAAAAAGATTTAGAAAACTTCACCGTCTATCAAGAGGCACACACAATTCATAGGCTTGTCTCTCTACAGACTAGTAATGCATAATGTATTAACGCGACTGCCAAGGATGCAAGAAAAGCAAAGATTTTAGGAAAATCATCCTTTCAATCATATGTTATACTGTAAAAAAAGATTCGACCTCCTCCTAGGAATCGTGACAGCATTTAATTTGCGGGTGAAATAACAGAATTTCTTATTTTTAATCCTTCGCGATAAGAAACGCAAAACAACGTTCACTGATAGAAATGACATACATTAAGGTCAGCTCAGCTTTGGGGAACAGCGGTCCAGTCAAGCAAAGCTTTGGAACATATGCCTAATTCTAAGTATAATTGACTAAAGTGGCTAAAATTGAGCACCTGCTTAAGTGCTTTCATGGCTTCATGCCTAATGAAATATTAATCACAAATGGCAGAGAGCCATTATACCAAGAAGGTCTTATTTATACTGAATTGAATTATATAATAATTAAGGTATATATAATCAGCCATAGCAGTAAGTCTGTCAGTGTCGTCATCTGAACCAGCACATTTCAAGAGGGCTAAACCTACAGTGAAATATTCCTGTTTCTAATTAACCTTGCCAGGGATTTTATTTTGTAAAGAAACTTGCAAACCACCTGTGCGCTCGTGACACTAATCCCTCCGCCTTTGCTGGCAGGATGGTAACAAATGAAAAAGAGGAATAACTGAAAAAACTCAAAACAATAGTAATTATGTTGTCCGTGGGACTGGTAATAAACACATAAGCTGCACGAGTTCTTTCCTTGTTTAATCCTTTCTGCTGGTGATGAAATTCATGGCGTGTAGCAATGGTTTTCAAGCCTAATTCACACTGGTTCTCCAAGAGCATGGAAATGATTTGTTAAATTGACAACTGCCACACTACACGGTTTTCAAGTGTGTCTGGTCTTCCCATTACTCCACTTAAAAGACGAAGGATGCAAGAACTATTTTTTTTTTTTTTTTTTTATTTGGGCCTTCTCTAAACACAAACCATCCAAAGGACTCGTGTTTGGTTTTCTGAAATTTTTAAAGTTTTAAGAATTTTGAAACCAGTACTGACTTTTCTATACACCTCTTTTTTTCAAAGAGAAACGAGCATTTGGACAAGACTTTGCCTGTGCATTCTTTAAAATGGTATGTAAGGCAAAGTCAAGGTGTAAACTGCTTTATTAAATGGGAGTGAATTGTTATAATGAGGAATAACAGCAAAACCAGAATTATATTTTTATCACAATATCAGTTTCACAAGATGAGGATAAATTGACACACTACTCTCTCTTTTTAGAGTTCTAAAATATAATAATGGGAATTTTGAAAGAAATAATTTTCCCTACATTTCCTAGAGATAACTTAAATATAAAAAAGTTATCACAAAACCAAACAGATCAGAATAGAAAGCAGACTCAAGTCTTTTTTTTTTTTTCAATCCTTTTTTACTCGGTATTCCAGTAGTTACTGCTCCTATAGCGTCAGATTAAAATGGGGCTGATTACACCCGGTTCTTAGTTTATCAGATCACAAATCGAGGAGCCTGATGTTTTCCATGAGATTTTAATATGTCAAAAAATATTTTTTAATTAAGTCTGAGCATCTTGCAAATAAAATATTGCACTACAATCAGATCAAACCAAATTAATGTTTGTCAAATGCCGTTTGGCATTTCCTACCAAATGGGGACAGTTTTGCTCCATATGATTTTAGATGTGTGTAAACACAGTCTGCCAAAGTAAAGGCTGATAAGACCTTGTACGTGTGTTGTATTTTGAATAATCAACTCATTCATCTCACTCTGGCAGAGCAATTTTAGTTTAAAAAGATGAGAGTTTGGACAATATAACCTTATTAAAATAAGCTTTCACTGCACTGCTAAAAACAAACTCTTGCCTAAGGATAATTGTTGATGCTACTGTTTTCGACTGTTGATCTATTTAGAAAAGGAAAAAAAAAAAATCAGGACTAGGCCCTGCTTTTATTCACATTCGCACAGTAAACATCATCTCAGGGCCGAAGCGGTTGCATTTACATAATGTGATACAGGTGCCCCGGGCTCCTGGAACAGTAAATCCACGCTGCACGGACAATGATGGGGATCTGATGAACCAGCTGCCGAGCACTGACCAGCCAGACTCGGCCGCGATGCTGGGGGTGGGCTGGGTCCGGTGGGACCAGGCGCAGCACGCCGATGTGCAGGGCACTGCCTGACCATCGGATGGAAAATGTCCAGTTGGACTCAACAGTGATTCCTAACAGATGAGGCAAATCCAAGAGACACCTGTTAGCTTTGGGAAGAAGGAAAAAATTGGCACCGTAACGCTTCACCAAATGAGTCATCAGAATACAAAGGAAGAAACAGCATTAAAGGAGAAGAATGAATTTTACTTTCAGATCTGCAAGCTACATAAGAATATTTAATATTTGTCGCATTCTTCCTAGTGGGACAGTGACTCATTTAGATCAGGATTCTTTCATAACTCAGCTTCAAGTAAATTACAAAAGGGAGTCTCAAACAAAGAACACATTAAAGATGACTTTAAAGAGGCCAGTGCTCTAAAGGAGTACCCAGCTGTGCACGCTCCCTCAGACGAAGCCAGTCTCCGTACGATATAACTTATAACCAGGTCTTACCGGTACGGTTTAGGCAGCTGTACACAAGAACGCCTTGGAGTTTAAAGGCCTCTGTTCCAGACGTAGAAGTGAATTTCTGCAACGCGAAGCACAGAGCCGGGAGATGACCCTGCCCAGGCGGGACGGTGACGGTCACAGCGCTGGGGAGTGGGAGAAGAGCCCGGGCCAGCGAGGGTTGCAGTGGAGAGGGTCCTCACGCGGCTGCCCGAATGCTACAGAGAAAGTACAGGATGGCCTGTTCTCACTTCGTACGTGTTCTTTATCTTGTCTCTAATTGTGACATTACAAGCTCCGGGAAGGATTTTAGGTCCAAGTTCTTAGTGAATCTTATTTCTAACTACCCTAACAATTGGAACCATAAATACAGACACTGGTTAAAAACACACAATTTTAAAAATCTAGATTATTTTAAAGTTGTGAGTCAGAATTTTTAATTTCCAACACAGAAGGAATTTGTTACTCAAAGTTAAAATATTTGCCTTACAAATGTTGACAGCATTCAGACTTTGCGTCACCCGAGGAATAACAATTTACCGATTAGACACCCAGCTGTGGGGAATCTACCGACCTCTCTTAGATCATATCCGTCATGTTTCAGAGCTTTCAAGTAGCATCTAGAATGAAACAGGTCATAAATAAACGGTCTGGGAAACTTTTAAGATTGCTGCAACGTCACCTGAGCATGAATGAGAAGCCTTCTGCGATGTCTAGCAGCACTGAGGTGGAACTTCCACTTTGATTCAAAATGCTGATGATCAACCAAAAAAGCCTTCTCATGCAAGTGGGTTAATGGAGACCATCAACGGAGGGGTCAAAATATCTCAGGTTGCTTTTGGCAGAGATCCTGAAAAGGTTAACGAACAAAATAGAAATGGAAATCCACCTCCAGCCTGCCATATGTCTGCTACATTTCCACAACATCTGTGTCTGCAGCGAACAAGTCCCTGCACGCACTGGTAGGGAGCTTTCGAGAACCTGGTTTGGATAATATTATTATTAGCAAAGGGGAAAATAGGCTTAATAGTAATGTCACGTAGGTCATGGAATTGCCTTGGTCTCCAGAATGTTGGCAGAGATCCCTGACAAGAAAAGCTAACATGGATTATTTTAGGAACTCAGTGAACTGTGGACAACTTATGGATGTAGAAATTATGTTATTACAGGATTTAAAATATTACTGCCTCAGAAAAATTCAATACACTAAAACACTGGATGGGCAAAGCAGCACGCATGGAGATTCAGTACCAGCAATGCTGCCACCACGCAGTTCTCATCGCACTGCGTCTCATCCGACTTGGAAAATTAATCTGGTTCTCAAAGATGAATTACATTTATTTATTCTGCATTTCTTCAGGAATGCTGTGATATCAATTGTATGTGATAGCATCAATCAGCTTGCTCTGAATTAATTTTCCCCTGATGTTAAAACCTCAATTCTTTGACTCAGTCGGGGTAAAATAAGTAGACAACTGCATGCCATTTTCTCATCGCTTCATCACAGTGTAATCTCCTTCCAAATGAAACGGAACAGTCGCACTTACCCAAGTGAACTGAACAATCATTGAAGGGTTACTCCCTACCTCAGACATTTTCTCCCTCCCTGTGTCAGTTCTGGCTTGCCAGTGCCGTTTCCCTGAGAGCTGATACACTTCATCTCCCTGCCACCGGCTTCAGCAGGAGCTGCGGTCCCGCGGTCCCTTTATACTTCTCACGCCATCCAATGCAACTGCAGCTGTTTCCATTATCCATATAAATGTCTAATCCTTTTCTGAACCCCACTAAGCTCTTGGCTTCAGTGAACTCTTGTGGGAATTAATTCCACAGGTTAATTATGCATTTGTGTAAATACTTATTTTCTTTAATGGTTTTAATTTTGCTGCCTTTTGGTTTCATTATAAGTCCCCTGATTCTTGTATCATAAGAAAGGATAAGTGAAAGTGCCAGATTTACTTTCTGTATATGCAATTCATTATTTGTATATCTCCATCGTGTGCCCTCTTTATGTCCCCTCTCCACACTAAACCGTCCCAGAGTTTTAATTCTGTCTTCACACAGAAGCCATTCAAGCCATTTGCCATAATTAAAACAATTAATTTCAAGAAAAATCCAGGCTGCTACAAGAGAATTCAGAAAGGAATGAGGAATAAGTTGAAAGAATGACTAAGCTTCCTCCATCTACTGGGATTTTTTGCAAGCCTTACGCCGCACACATTTCCATCCAGAAGCCCGCTGCTCCTAGGCTATCTAGCTAATAATATTTAAGTGTTTTAATAATCTGGTAAAATGAAATTAATGTGTTTAATTTATTAAGAGCTTCTTCAGCAGCACTGCTGGGTTTAAATTCATGATTACAAGAATTTAAATTCGTGACAACAATGAGCACTTACATTCTTCCTAAACTTATGAGCCTGATTTTCTTCTGAGCATCAAGTTGAGAAGAAGAAAACTAAAAATAAAGAAAACTCTTCTTTATCCTCAGTAAGCTTTGGGACACAGGCAGCACAAAAATAACATGAAGTTACTTTCTATAGATACTGAGATAAAGACTTTGTAGCTGAACTTTAGCCTATTAATATTTTTAACAGCATCAATACCTACTGAAGTGAACTTCACCTTGCATTTCCTGGGTGCATTTGCTGACATGTCTGTGTTGCAACTCTAGATTCATCCCAGGCTATTCAGTGAAGCTATCACACAATCTACTCGAGAAGTTGAAGCTGCAAGGGTTCAGTGACTGTTCAGTATGTTGCCTGTTACATTAAGAAAGGGAAGTACTGCAGCATCGTCCAGCCTGTACGCCTCAACCCACACAAACTGAGGATGATGTCAGTCCACAGGTCTAATAAATGCTAACTTCCTAATAACAAAAGCTGTGGTGTTTCAGGGATTTTCCATGAAGCATGGCCCTTCTCGAAAACCTACCTTGATACGATTTTTTCTTTTGATCTGCGAGGAAGCAAGGTTGTGACACATGACATGGTCGTCCAACTCTTTCATTGAGCAACGCTCTTGGCAGGTCAATCCTCAATCCTCTTCCCGCCGTGACTACGGCTCCCTTACTCTTTCAGTGCTCTTAAGAACAGACTTGTATTTCTGAAGTTACGTTCACGAACCTATTTGGTTTTAAGCTGTCTGGTACAGTAGTCAGCAAGATTAGTGAAAATAAACAGTGGATTATCAGGGGAGTACCAGAGAGGTGAAGGAATTCACATCCCTGCATATGGAAAGAGGCAGACCACCCAAACCAGAACGCATCTAATTTCCATCTCACTTAATTCAGTAAGAAAAAAGCCCCAAAATAAAACAACAGAAACACTTTTGCTGATCTTCCTCGATAAATACAATCAGTAAAGTCTAAAGTCATGTTACAAAGAGTTCCACTCTGGTTAATTAGTCTGGCAGCCAGGGGAAATCCCCAGAAGAACGCTTTGATACTTTCCTTTTATTACACTGAAAGGAAAGCGAGATGTTATTCTGTAAGCCACATCTAAAGGACAAGTAATACATGTTTATCAGTCTTGGAGCCACCTACCACTGTGCAGTGCCCTGATGATTCGTTTTATTAAGCTAAGCTCTTAACCAAAGCTCTGTGGAGGGGCTAGATGCACTCTTCAATTCAAGTTCATGAGAACACCTGAAGCTTCTAAATAAAGATCTGTTTCAGCTCAGTGATGTATTTATTTGTCTTACTTTGTAACTTCTTTTTACAAAACAGAAAAGTCTTTGTTTTACCCTTTATTTAGGTAAACCAGAGTGAACTAATATCTTTTACCTTGGTCCAAAAAGAACCAAGTACTCTACATGAACATAAGACAAGGAACATTTTCTTTTTGCAAGGGCAACAGAACTACACATGAAACAGCCAAACATCCTTTTGAAATGTTTTACACGTGACAAGAAGTATGACTGCGCTCCAGAATTCACTCACTTTACACCCAGCTGCAGAAGGAGCAGCGGCACTAAACCATCACTGTAGAGATCCGTCTCTTTTGGTGGGCAACAACCACCACTCTTCAGGCTGTTCAAAGAGGGTGCGAAACAGTTATAACTGCATCCTCTGTTCAAAGTACGTATCATTTTAACGAGCTTTCTGTAAAAGACACAATTGTGGTAAAGGAAAGAAAAAAAAAAAGTCTCCAAAAGCAAATCTGCATAATTTATGTGATAACTAAGGTCTCTGTTGCTGAAGTCAGATAAGAAATGAAGACTCTACATTTTATAAAAAGGATCTGATTTAATTGCATGCAGAAATAACGTATTCCTTTTCCTTTTTTCCTGGCTGTTTTTTTGTAGAATGCAGGATAATGGAATGAAATGTTTTACATGATAGAGAAATAATTATATACCACGTCTGCGCTTTGACTTTTCAGGTCAGGCTGTATCCTCGCTGTGAAAACAGGTTCTTCCACCCTTGCACAGGGCAGGATCAGGAACGCCGTCTCCGGCGGGAAGCAAGCTTGAAGTATCCCACCGGGAGGTCAGCACTTCGTCTCGCACTTTGCTAAACTGCCAACTTTTCTCCCATATGCTTTGATGACAATAGTTGTTTAGCTGTCCAGCCTCTCAATTCAAGCTATAATAACCTTCTGGACAAAATGTTTAATACCATTGCTCTTGCCAAAAATTTAATTGCATCTATTGATGCATCAGAAACAAAAGCGTTACCTAATGAATTTTTCCTTAACAGCAGCTTTATCTTTCCTTCTTCACTAATTTCTCAAGGTTATTGGACTACAGATCCTACCGCTTGCTGTATCAGTGCCTGTCTTTTAAGCCACCAACACCATGACAATTCTTTTTGAGTACTTGAGCTCCTGATCTAGGCAGTAACGAAGCTCTCCCAGTTGGCTTCCAACTTATTTTTCACGATTATTAAATGTCTGAGGTGGTTCACACACACAAACATGGACATCAGCCCAAGTTTCAGACTAACTGAAGAAAAGGGAACAGACTAAAACTGAACAGCAGAGATCTACATGAAGATAGGTATGTGCTTTCTTGGAAAATTAAAACCAACAAAGCATAACGACTCTGATGGCAGCTGGGGCCTGATAAGCAAAGCAGATGGGTATCTGCCCAAATTTAACATCATCAGCGGACCTCAAGTTAGAAATGCCATTAACTACCTCGTTAAATCAAGTCTTTCTTTTCTCTAACAAATGGAGTACCAGTGTGAAGTGCTGGTCTGGTTGCTCCTGTGACCATAACTCTGAAGCCTTGGTTACGCCAAACACATTCCTTCTGGTATCACTGCACAGATGGGTTTGGAAAGAAATCAAACAGCAGATGACGTACTACACAAAGGTTTTGAGACCACTGTTACTTGTGTGTGGCTATGAGAATCACGTTGAGTATCTGAGCTGTGAGACTGACTTCAAACTTGCGTTTTGTGAGGTCATCCAAGAAGCAGCCAAGTACCTGACCTTCCCTGAACCCCTGAATACTAACGGCACTGGTATGACATTTAAATAGATGAAATACGTCTCTGCTGTAAGCCAGAATTTTCCATTTACCCAGCACATGCTGTCATAATTCTGAAGTGTCAAGGTCTGATCTGGATCATTCTCCAGCCGATGACAGACGAGCAACTCCCCGTGCAGCACACCGTGCACAGGCACTCAGCACAGCTCACGCTTGGAACCGTCTATGTGCCGTGTACTTTCGTAAGATAAAAACCCAGGAGGCCAGCCGTGTGTAAAACAATGCAATAGCCCCACAACAAACCTTAGAATAACGTTGTCATTTCTACCTTCACTGAGAGCGGGGTCAGGCCACTGGCCTGACTTTTAATGAACATTACCCAGGACCTCTCCAGTAGGCAGACTACAGAATCCCACTTGTAATCCTTAAGTTTTACATTGCCAATCAAATTGCTATCTCTTCTCCCCACACACACTCTAATACTCAACTCCATTACTCACATTTATGTTTTAAAAATAAAATAAAACTGTTCTTAGTAGTACTAGGCAGTTTATGTAGTACTTAAGGAGCTTCTTTGAGAGTTCCACCTTTAAGAACTCTTCAGCAGCACAAGTCTAACTCTGATTCCCAATGACAGCTATTTTCATTTTTCAGCATAATGCTGTTTTTTAAATATCAGAGTAATTTCTGGGCTCAGGAAAATGCCATTAAGGATTGCCCTTTCCTATTCACCTCCCTCTCCGATGAGATCAGAATGTGCACAGGCAAAGACCTTGCTGTTCCTGCCCACAAATCAATACCTACTGCAGCAGAGAAGGGGAGGGAGGGAAAGGAGGAACAGAGGATGAAACAAAGGACTGGAGCACAGACGACAAAACAAAAAAGCTCCATTTCTAATGACAGTTCTCCTTCCTCATCCCTTAGATGTTGTCTATTAACAGCAAGTGAACAACCACTAGTGATGTCTTAGCCATAAGAACTTCAGCAAACTAAACACCGCTATCTGCTATTCAGTTCACCTATACAACTGGTCCCTTCGCTTTTTTATAATTCAGAGCATGGACTTGCAGGGATCTCAAACAACATTTCAGCATACAGTAGCAGAAGCATTTTTATCATTGCTTTTATAATTGCTTTACACTCCTTTACAGTTAGATCCCAGCTATAATTAAAGGGGGAAAAAAATACCGAGAGAGGGTCTTGAGTTCAAGTCAAAGGAAGGAACTCATCTACTCTTCCTTGGAAGATGATATGTTAATTACATTCAGTGTTTGAGGTTCCGGGCTAAGTGGTGTACTCAGGGGAACTGTGCAAGTGTACTAGGGCCAAAGTCTTAGTCCACAAAACATCCCTAAATGAAGCCCAAAGGCCTCGGATCCGTCACTCGCACCACAACCAGGAGAGATTGCCTTGTGAATAAGGACGTGGTCTGTATCTGCTTGGTTAATGGAAGCACTGACACTGGCAATAATGACCCCAACTATCATCGTTTCCTCCCTAGCTGTTTCAACAGAAGTGTTTAAAGTGAGGATAAAGCTTTATTTATTGTGAACGTACGTCTGACTGACTGTGAGCACAGATTACACAACTGAATTTTCTTGGAACTGTAGTTGCCGTGTCTTCTAAACATTCTTGTTATTCCTTCCTAGTACCTTTTCCTTGGGTCCTGATGGAAAATTAATGGGATTCATCCCACAAATTTATGACCCATAGATGATTTCAAGCCATGAAACCTCATTGCTATTCTGTACAGATGTATCAGTGAAGTCTAGACACTGCGACTCTTGTGAACTTTCTCCACTTTGTTTATTTTGCTAAACTTTTACCATGCTACTTGAGTTCCCATATTTTTGCAAAAATTCAATATATTTATCCTGAAACAGTAAAGCTTGTTTTCTTATAAGAATCCAAAAGAAATACATATATTCTCAATTTCAAAGAGAGCTGAATCTATTCACTGTAAGATCATTTTGCTAAGTTAATACTTTAGTAATTTTCTATTCATCCAATTTTTCTTTTAGGCCTTTTTTTTTTTTAATAATAATTAACCTTTTAAACCTTTTACTCTTTCTTCTGTATTCTGACTAATGGAAATCCCCAAACTCACTACTTATATTCTACATTTATTTAAATTGTTGGTTGCCTATTCTGTTATTCAAATGACTGCCAAACTCCCTTTATCTTCCACTATCATTCTTGAAACAGCCTTGTTGTCAGCATTATCAGTACCAGTAATAATTACATTACTGCTTCAAAAAGTACCCTTGAACCCAGACAAACCAGTGCATTAGGAACCACTGTAAGCCAGTTTTCAACATATTTTTTTTTTCCTGTCCATTTCCTTAAGATACTGTTATCATCTCTGGTCTGTGCTTTAACAAATTGCAGTCACCTGGATATTAGAATGTCATGACAAAAGGTTAGCAGGAAAAAGTGATAAAATTTTGCCCAACACAGATTCACCCTAATAATAGATACCTTTTACTTGTTTTAGTAATGATTTTGACCGTGATTTTTATAGAATCCCAGACTGGTTTGGGTGGGAAGGGACCTCACAGCCCACCCAGTGCCACCCCTGCCATGGGCAGGGACACCCTCCACTCGCCCAGGTTGCCCAAAGCCCCATCCAACCTGGCCTTGAACACTGCCAGGGAGCCAGGGGCAGCCACAGCTTCTCTGGGCACCCTGTGCCAGGGCCTCAGCACCCTCACAGGGAAGGATTTCTGCCTCACATCTCATCTCCATCTCCCCTCCTGCAGCTTCAGGCCATTCCCCTTGTCCTGTCCCTCCCTGCCCTTGTCACCAGCCCCTCTCCAGCTTTCCTGGAGCCCCTTTAGGGACTGGAAGGGGCTCTAAGGTCCCCCTGGAGCCTTCTCTTCTCCAGCTCAATTTCACCGTGTTACATTCCAAAATGCAGATGTCACAAACAAGCATCCCTACTACCTGTCTCAGGACCAGCACAGATAAACCACTGAAATTTAATTTCACTGATCCGGCCCTTGTGCTACAGAGCCTTTTCTCATTTCAGGGTCTAAGTTGCTGTTTCCAAATTTTTCCTCACCAAATACTACAATCTCAGATATGTGCGCACACACGCACATGCATACCACTGCCATAATTCTCATATTTACGTTTTTGTGGTTCCTTATGTTTAAGATTACAAGTCTCCATTTTCATCTTTTGCACTTTCTAGATAAAAGAGTAGGCTCTGTGATCTCCACAATTTCACGTTCTTTCAGCACCCACAAGTCTGATTTCTGTCACCAGCAAGCTTAACTTCTCTGCACTAGTCAGCGCTCATAATGCAAACTACCTTAATTCAGAATGAAAAAAAAAACTGAAAATGAATCCTAAAGTAG
Organism: Aramus guarauna; assembly: GCA_013400195.1. Taxonomy (NCBI): domain Eukaryota; kingdom Metazoa; phylum Chordata; class Aves; order Gruiformes; family Aramidae; genus Aramus; species Aramus guarauna. The sequence continues at coordinate 117,900 of VXBL01003291.1, forward strand.
GAAACAATTTATAAGGATGCCACAAGTATTAAGAGGTAACTCATTTTCCACATGAGGTAATTAGCTTGTCTAAAATATTTCATCCCTACCCACAGAATCTATTTTTTTTTTGGCCTTTGTAGTGCCTTCCATGTCGGCACTGTGATTTAACGCAGTTTCAAATCTCTTGTGACATAGGGCTCCAGAACCAAGTCAAATAGCTGCCTGCGCCTGCCTCAAAACTCTTGCTAACCTTCCAGTTTCAATACTGAGAATTTGCCTTAGTTATTCCTTTTCCCCTTAATTTTGCAGAATATGTTTAATAAAAATACCTAGAATCATAGTATCATAGAATCATCTAGGTTGGAAAAGACCTTTAAGATCATCAAGTCCAACCGCTAACCTAACCTTGCCATCCCACCACTAAACCATGTCCTTAAGCACCTCATCTATCCTTCTTTTAAATACCTCCAGGGACGGGGACTCAACCACCTCCCTGGGCAGCCCATTCCAGAGCCTGACAACCCTTTCTGTGAAGAAGTTACCTCTCGTGTTAGCCAGTGCTGTACCCACAAAAGCATATGAACATCTGTAGGATTAGAAAACCAGTTTCTGCCTGCTCCCAATTTCATCGCGCCTGTCGCAGTTGCATCCTAGTTCTCACCTTTGCATGTTCGCAGGGAGACTTGGAACACTTGTGTGCGTTTTCTTCTTCTGGCAGATAAACAAACCAACCACGCACATTAATTTTAATGAGTACCTCAAGGTTCTTCTGTAAAAGAACTCTCAAGAATATTTAATAGCTGAGATAAACACTCAATTAAGGTAAGAAGGTTCTAAGTATTCAGATTTCTCAAATACTGTCCCTGTGGATATCAGATTGATTATTAAAAAAAGGGTGCCCATTGAAAAGAGAGGAAACAAACAGAACAGATAGTACAGATGGAGGGGAAAAAGATGTGAGCAAAGTGAAGGATTTGTGCAGGGGCGCTGAGGACAAGCCAGAACTTTGCAGGCACACGAGGAAAACCAGGCATTTTTCTGAGGATCTCCAGCCTACGTTGCTCCAAGCACTGACCTCCTCGGAACTTCAGCCAGCAGCCGCGTGCCTCCCGGCACAGCAGAGGAGAAGGGTCCCTTTGGCATACGGCCGGAGAGGAAGATCAGCAGCTGAAGACTTCTCAATAGAAAAAGGGAGTTGTAAGCTATTTTTAAACTTAATCTCTACAGAACTTTAGAGCGGCTTCTTCAGCATAATCAATTATTGCTGCCAAATCTATCCATGTTTCTGGCATTAATACACCAGCTACACTAAGAAAAATCTAACACTCAGGTCAACGCATTAAAAAAACATTTGCTGGATCTCAAAGATCAGCGCAACCTTCAGAGCAGCCGATGCTGCAGAAAAGCCCTTTCTTAGCGGCTGTGACTTTTTGACCGTACGGAACCGCACTGCACACAGGGACCAGAGGCAGAGAGCATCCTCATCGCTCTGCAGATCCAGACATGAATTCAGCAAAACATTTCAGGGGCCGTTTCACTTTAAATGCAGAAACAGCCCCATGGGTTTTGGGTGAGAGTGCCACATACGTAAACATTTTGGGGTTTAACTATTTCCAGGTACCTTGTAACAAACCACCTGAGAAGCCTGGGAGGAGCATGACATTTTCCTGAAGGATGGCATGAGCACCAAGACACAGCAAATGCAACCAAAAGTTCTTTAAGTTGACACCGACCATAAGCTGTGACCGCATAAAGACAACCTATGATTTTTTTTTTGTTAACTCCTTTAAATCCTTATTTGGTATAAAAGGCAACTATGTTCGTATTGCGATGGATAAGAGGGATTGAGACAAAAATATTTTCAGGGAGCAAATTCTTACCACAGCCTGTTTAAGGCAAGTGACTTTAATGAAAGGAGAAAAAATACTAAACCAAAATATTCATTTCATTAGAAATTCCAGAGAGAGTCCATTACTTTTAACTCTGTATCTTTACATCTTTGGGTCCACTTTCACTTTTGAGGTTGTCTCATCTCCTACACAGAATAAAGCATGCATCATTAGGAGGAGTTTTAAAAAGTTGAGAACATTCAGCAATGTCTCATTTTAGATGACATGAAATGATGCAAAAGTGGGGCAAAATGCCAAAGCAAAAAGGGAATAAAAATAGCCCAACAATTTTTTAATCTTCAGAGCCTTTTACCTCCGTTACCAGCTGAACCATCTGTTCCGCAGTTGTCCAGGGCTGCAAAACCAGCAGCCTATAAACTAAAATGTGTTGTGTCTTAGCCAGTCTGCTGGGTAAAGGAGTTTCTTCTGATATTTAAAAATAATAATACATTTTTGGTGTTTAACAATGTAACCAAAATAAACCTGCAAACCAAATTTAAGATGAAGATTCAAAGAAAAGTCTGATCCTGTCTAACCCCGAGTACGTGACAGAAGGGACATGCTGGTGACCCTGTCCTGCACATCCCTTCACATCCATCCGCGAGGTCCTCGCTCCCCTGCTGCCCCTTACTCCACAGGTACTCCCCACTGGAGAGGACAGACAGGGTAGTGACTGCAGCGCTGATCTTACGTCTTCAGACCTTGCTTTTGCACCTTCCCAACACAAACTCCCTCAAGGACCTTCCAAAAGCCATTTACCCCATCTCTGCCTTGGTCTCCCCAGGCTGAGCAGATGAAGGCACTGAAGGCTGTGAGCACTCAGCCAGTGTGGAGCACAACCATAAAAGCACCACAGATAGAAAGACAGATAGGTGACCTCCTCTGGAACTACGCAGATGAGTAAAAACTTCACAAGGCTGGATAAGACCACATCCACCCTCAAAAATAATCCTTTTATTAGATCAATAGAACCACTTTACAGGTGAAGTCTCACCCAGCCATTAGCAGGACAACGCACAGAGACACAGCAGACATCTACTACTCCAGATGTAGGAACGTGTTTCACCCAGACAGGAGTAGCTACACGACCAGTCCACGCAGTTGTTACCTGGGCTTTGCATAGACCTGCTCACGTACTCTTCTAGTGGAGTTTTAGGCCACGTGCCTGGACCATCTCCATGGACTCCAGTGTTTGTGCTGCCATCAGGCTCTGAAAAAGTGCTTGACAGACTTAGGGCAGTCTTTAGCTTTCCCAGTACCAGACCAAATCCAGCCTTGGAGATCTCCTATTCGAAATTTCTGTTGATAGAACAGATTAGACGTTCAATAAAAACATCGCAACTCGGTAAACCATCGAGATGGGTAAGGCTTGATCCACAGGCTACATCTGATAATGTGTTCAAATACTATAAAATGAGCTTAAATATGTATCATGTTTTAAGAAATGGGCTCAGTGACCTGAAACCAAGAGATTCTGTGACATTAAATGCATCTAATTTATTTTCTTGACCTAGCATATTTGACATAGATTATAGTTTTAATAGCTTTGCTGAAGCTCTTGGGCTATGTACTCTACAGTTTCAAAGATGACGTAAATAGGACATTTGTGCATGTTTGATTCTGCTTTACGACTAAAGCCAAAGGCACATCCCCAAAGCTCGGGAAAAACAGAAAAGCTTTTTGGAGCAAAAGCACAAACTGATGATGGATGAAGTCCAGCTGGTACATCACTTTACCCTTCATCTTTTACATCAACTTCCATATTCCTATCTATTTTCCTGTATCTTGTCAGAAAAAAAAAGAAAAGAAAAAAAAGAAAAAAAAAAGAAAAAAGGAAAAAATAAATAATCGTCCACCCTTAACAGGACAAACAGCTGAGTTTTGCATCAACCTGACAAAATATCTGTTTGCTAATCTGCACTGATTTTCTTCCCCTTCTTTCCTCTTTCAGCAGTATATATCCCTGACCACGTGGGCAACACTTGGGGCAGGGACGACTGAATGCACCATACTCCCTTTTTGACCCTTCACCACAGCGACACAAACAGTAACTTCCACTGAGTCAAATCAATTTTCAAACAGGACTTTGAAATCTTCCAAACCAAGCTGGTAAGACAGATAAAGCACATTCATGACACATGATTTCATTCTGCCCATTGATTATTCAGTAAGTCTGCAAAAGACAGCCACTCTCCAGTTCCTAAAATTATCTTTCTTGGGATTTCATTTAATACAAATAATATACATTAACACTGCATATTTTGCTTTTCTTGTGGGATGATGCTCCTCCATAACTCATTCATTATTTATATTCTCTTAATAAGCTGTAGACAGCTCCTATGCATATACGGGTTTCACCACTCTCAAAATCTCTTCAAAAGAAATGCTGAAACCTTTCATTTCCCTTTAAGGGATTTTGGGTAGAATTAATAATACACATTAATAATTCAAATTTTATTTTTGCCTGTTGGTGGATGAGCAGTTTTCACAGTGGCTGAACAGTTTTCACACAGTATTACCAACCTGCATTAATAGCGTTCCCCCACCCCGGCTTTCTAGCTGGTTGATGGGCAGGCTGCTTATGAAATAATATGCTTTGATAATAGGTAGCTTTCCTTTGCAGTGACTCAAAACCAGGAGAGACTCACGATGTGTTGTAAATATTCACTAAGGATAATATCTATCAATCTACCATTGTCTTGTTAAGAGGAGCACTAAAACTATACACCTGCCGAGCACTTCTTTCAAGGCTTTTCAGTGCTGTCTGAATAAATACTGGAGATGCTCACTCTCCTACTGATCAGCGGTGGGAATTTCTACCCCCACCTACTGGTAGGAATACAATTTAAAATCATTTCACATTCATAAGAAGGGAAAAATCAGGGATAATCATTACCACGCTCTTATTTGTTAATATCTTGAGAGGACCTGCGGGTTCTCAGTAGAGCTCAGGAGGTCCCAGGGATTTACATCCTGCAAGGAGGGGACTGACATCCAACCCGAGGGCACTCCGAGCCTTAAAAGTCTTTCGTTGTGATTCTGCAACGACCCCTTTGCGTCCTTCCTCCTCCCGATCCTTTTTTCTGGTTCACGAGAGACCTGATTAGAAGTCTTTCCTGTGCTCCATGGTTTCCTGGATATTTTCTTGTGTGGCATTACAGGGCGGCATACTGTTACAAAAGCACGGGATAGATTTAGGTAGCTGTTCTCTTTAAGGCTGGTTTCTCAGATGGGAGACAGATTTTCATTTCCCACTCACCTCAGGGCCCAGAGCTCTTTTAGTACATTAACAATGATGAGTTTGAAGCTGTCCACTTCAGAAGATATCAATATATCATCTTGTATTTATAAAATACAGTAAGCTTAAATGCTGCTTATTTGCAAATAACAGTTGCTGGAAATGTTCAAAATATTTGAATGCATAAATGCAGTTATTCCAAAAGGACAAAACAAGAATAAACAAGGAAGAGAAGGAAATAGGTTTATCTGCCTTTGCAGTTTAACTTGAATTTATTTTTAGTTAATGATAACAGACTCAAAAAAATCCAAGCACTGAGCAATACCAGAAGTGTCACTTGGAACAGAGTTAAACACACTTTCACTATCATTAATCATGGCAAAAGTGACAGAAGAAAAATGAGCTGGCTTGGTATATCTAATATATTAATTCTTCCTGCAGCTACTCAATGCATGAACAAGTAAAAACAGGTAAACCTTTGGAAAAAGACAGGAATGTCAGTATGAGGCTTTATGTTAGTAAGAAACAGTATGATTTTTCATCAAAGCAAGCTACAAAAGTTAAAAAAATCCAAGGATATTGGTTTTAAATATGGTTGAATAATTATAGTGAAAAATAGCTAAACTGTAGCAGCTTCACCCCATTTTCGTATCCCCCAGTTCCTATGTTGCCTGCAGAGGACTGATTCGTATTAGTTTGCTGGAGATCTGGATCATTTTCTCCCTTACAGCTATGCCAAAGCTGTGACTTTTTCCCCCAAGCTATTTAATTTTATTCCTGCTTCTTAGCTATCTTGACAAAACCAAACCTTGTTTGGCATTTTGTATTTTTCCCAGTTTCGGTAAAATTACAGCCATGCAAGATGCTCCTTGCCTACTGACGAAACACATCCAAGGTAAGTGGGGGGAAATGACAGGTAAAGGAATCCTGTTCTTTAATTCCGGCAAAATTCAAAGGTGATAATTTCAGATCTGAACTTAAGCTTCCTCTTTATTTCCTGATATGATCTAGCAGTTATATCGCACATATGGAGCCCTTCCTAAAAATACCGAATGGAGACCTACTTGCAAAACTGGTGACTTTGTTGACATGATGAAGAAACATTACTGTGCAACTTCAGAAATCCAAAACCAGTGAATTAGACGCTTTACAATCAAGTTCAAAGTTGACCCAAAGGCACAATGGAAACAAAAGCAAAATGAGGAAGTTAAATACAACCTAAGCTTTGCATTCTGTCTGCTGGAAATGGAGAAAGTTCTTATTCATTTGATCAAACTCTCTATATACTGTTCTTTTACTGTAACACACCATCGAACGATGAGCTCCTGGCAAAATCAGGAGATGGATAACTGTACAACTCACCAACTGTTCTGTCCCAAGCTATTCATGTAATCCATCTGCAGCTTGGCTCTTCCTTTCCCAGCCTGTTTCTCAGACTGCAGCTTATAGAAACAATTTTACCGCTACATAAAAAGTGCTAAAACCAGGGTGACAAAAAAGAGGCAGAAGCGTATTACAGACCCACGAACTATCAGAACAGTAAACTTTGGGGAAATCTGAATCTTCAGGTTTGTGTGTCCAGCGCTGTCTCGGTGCTGTCATCTCCTGGCGTTGTTAAAGAGGAGGCAATTTGCTGGTTCATTTGGGACGGCTGTTTGCCACGTAGGGATGGCAACACCAGCACCGTTTGGTGGGGGGAAGGTAGAACCACAGGAGCTTCAGGAGGTAAACGCTGTGCGTTCAGGCACCGCCGCAGAAGCGGCAACGGGAATGTACTCAGTGAACTATTTATCAAACAACCTAGGACCACATTTTTAGTTATTAGGAAAACCAAATTAAGTCACGTTGACATTGCAAACAGTGATGTGAAGAAGTAATAAAGAAATGACAGCAAAAATGGGAAAGAGGCACTGTGGACTCCCTACGATTCCGGTGGCACCTACATTTTATAACCCAATGCATTAAGAGAGACAGCGACTTCAAGGTTGATTTACAGAGACCCTACAGTCCATCTGCTTTGAGAGCAGATAAATAATCAACCAAAGATAATTTAAAAATTAAACAGAAAGATAAACATTGATCAGGGATGCAGTTTTCTCTTTCAACGTGACAAAGATTTTTTTTGCATCTCATCTGCCAAATGGTAAATAAAATAGAGAAAAATAGATTAAAATAATTTGTTAATTTAGTTCAAAAGCTATTTATGCTATCAGGTTAATAATCAATAGAAGAAAAATTCAGTTTTACTAAGATTCATTTCACTATTATTGGTAAAACTCTGCAGTCGTTGTTCAGGTGAAAGAAAAACGTGACCCAAAAAAACAGAGGATTTTGGAAAGACCTACACTAGTGCAGAACTACAGTGTCCTCAGGGGTAGCTTGAGAACTACTGTGTCTCAAATACATCTCTCTGAATCATAATTTTCTTCCTGTTGGCTTGATTCTGGGGGAAAACATTAATAAATCTGGTGTCAGGATTTTTTTGTTTCTACAAATCATTTTAGTCAGAAAATGCTGACACTATCAAGCCAAAACTTTTGTAAGAATGACAGTTCTGACAAATTTCTCAGACTTTTTCTGTAAAACAACTTTTCAATTTGGGAATCACACTAATTATAGCAACCACGAGAGTGTCAAAAGTGAATGGCAATGTTCTTGGACAACTGAAGCAAGACACTCATATGAATTAAGGAGATTTATTTCATTTCCAATCTCAGGGTTTTGTTCAGATTTTAATCTTTCATTGTGATCTGAGGAATTGTTTGAGGTTTGTTACTGACTTCTGTGTCCAGGAGGTGATAATTCCAGGCAATTCAAGGAAAGTAAAAGGCAGTGAATGAGAAAGATCTGCTGAAAGATGACCTTATTGCAATGGAGTGGGTTCTCAGACCACAGAGGTCAATTAGAAAGGTGAAAGTCCACCTGACTTACCATATGTGCATTTCCAGACTACATATATAGAATCATAGAATGGTTTGGGTTGGAAAGGACCCCAAAGACCATCTAGTTCCAACCCCCTGCCATGGGCAGGGACACCCTCCACTAGCCCAGGTTGCCCAAAGCCCCATCCAACCTGGCCTTGAACACTGCCAGGGATGGAGCCTCCACAACCTCTCTGGGCAACCTGTGCCAGGGCCTCACCACTCTAACAGGGAAGAATTTCTTTCTAACATCTAATCTAAATCTACGATGTTCTATGTGTTGTAATATACTAGTTAGAAAATTTGCAAAGTGAAATTGCTTTCATCATATCAGAACTGCATTGGTTTGTGCAGCTTCGTATTTTTCTTGCCCCTGTTTCCATAGGGTGGACAGTCATGTTTTTCTTTATTCCCATTTAATGGAAAAGACTGTGTCAGCTGTGCACAATATATACAGAACAGGTTTAAGATATAGGATCATGACATTTGCTGTGGTCAAACTGCAAATAAAGATTGCAGGCAGCTTCTAAAGCCCAACCTTCAATTTGACCACAGAAACTTAGTCTTCCCTTTCTGCTTCTCGAATAAATAATTTACCTGAAAACGCAGACCAATCTGACATAGGCAGGTAAACTTTTGTGTTTTCAATCAACAGCAGAACCCAATTTATTCTTGATGTCAACTTTCTAGATAAAATATTATATATTCATCCTCAGAAAGGGAAAAGCTGCATAATTTTGAAACATTGTCCACTTCAATATGATTTTAAAGGCAGATGGATTACTGCAATTTAGCTCTGGACCTGACCTTTGCTGCCTGTGAGAAGGCTGTTGTGGATCCTGGATATAGGTTCATCTAGTGAAGAACATATATATGAAACCCGTTCTCCAGCCCAAATACCTGTTATATACAATCAAGGTCTTATGACTGTACAATAAATATGCAGATATAGTTAATTATTTTCTTCTCTTATTTAACATTATTTGGGTCAAAATAGACCGTGAAAGCTCATTTTCATACTCTTCAAACTGGCAAGACATCAAATATGGAAACTCTACAGCCCCATCTCCAAATTATGAACCTTGGAGATTTGGCTATTGCTCAGCAGATGAACACCAAGGCAGCTGCCGTTCATGTTGGAAAAGAACCACCTTGCAAAAGGAGCCCTGCACTGCAAAATGCTTAATAACAGGAAAAGCTTATAAATCTTTACTCAGAGTTATCAAATCACTGTAAAAAATATTGCCTTAAAAAAATCCCAAATAAACGTTAATTTAACCTTTTGGCACTTTGCAACTATTTCTTTTCTTTGGTATTTCATGTTTCCCCACTTATTCACTAGCTATTACACAACTTAGAAAAAATATATATACATCTTTACCAATTAAGAAATATATTTGAAAAAATTGCTCAGTAGAAAAGATTCTTGCCTAAGATGAGATTAATCATGTACTAAGTTATTTATTTGCGGGCATAACCACAGAGGAACAATCATTTTATTGTCAGTCTTGCTTAAATGGAGTTTCTTTACAGAGCCAAGAATGGAGGAAAACCACTTTGTTTTAATAAGGTCATAATGCTTATTAAATAATTTGCATATTGAAGGTTAAATTCTTATCTCTATACAGTAAATTGTATTTTTCTCTGTCCTTGAAAACTGGAGAAAGTACAAACAAGAGGTTCAAAAACGGTAAACAAAACACATTTATGTGTATTATTTGACACTTGTAATTGTTCACCCATACTTCACATTCACATCCACTCAACATGAGATAACGACTGCTTTAAATTAAGCCCCATTTATCCCTTTCAATTTGCTTCTAATAGATGCATCTATAGGTATAGCAATTACCTAGATAAGTAACAAAGCTGTGCCACAGCCTAAAATCGTAATCATCAGAACATGATGTTAATTAGAGAGACAGGACAGATGATGACAGTATGTTAGGATTGTTTCTATTCAAAACTCACCTAAACAGAAAATTAAAAGGATCACTACACAGTCTGATAGAGATTTCAAGTCTAAATCCTGCGAGGATCTTCCACGAGAGCAGTCCACCCGACATCCGAACTGGGCCAGCAAGACATCACCCATAGGTTGTGAGGGACCTCTCTCTGCCCTTGTCCCTAGCTCACTGCAGGCAGATGCTTTCTTCTCCTTCTACCATTATTTCTTTTTATACCTATTTATACTGAAGCATGTAGTAAGGAAAATGCGTAAAACAGATTCCGGTGATTTCACAAGTCACCTGGTATACAGACTTTCACATACAGAAAGATAACGTAAGAACATGAGCTGTCAGTATCTTCCATTCACAGTGCATTTATGGATCACTTTTAAAATAAAATTTCGGAGTTTGACTTTTCAAAATATTTTCCTCCTAAGGACTGTTATTGACTAATATATCAAAGAATACAGTTCCCCTAATGATGCATCAATGCAATGCATCATTACAAATGTACTACCATCCTGATGATATATTGCTCAATAACATGGTAGCAGCTGGCAAGAACTTCCACTGAATCGGATGATGCAAGTTTTATCCTGTTTGTTTAATTCCCACCGTTAAGAATAAGGAAGAAGAGATGTTGACAGGCCAAGAAAGCACGTTCACATACAAAGAGTTATAAATTGTCTTAATAGAAATCGACAACTGTGGCACCTTAGTTTGAAAAGGCAGATGTTATTTTTCAACTTTCCGACAGTTTCTAAAAATAAAAATCACTGTATCATGATTCCGTACCATTCTTCTTTCTGATTTACTACTCCACTTCCCGTTGCTCACAAACAGAGCTGCGAATGATAAGCCAGCCCCGTGTTTGCCACTGCCATTTGCAGCTTTCATTCCAGACGTGGCCCATTTGCCCGGTTGGTGACTACTGGAACGCGCGGATTTACTAACCCTGAGTCGCATCCCTTGGCCGCAGCTCTTTAGCTCAGCACCGCCAACTGAAACAGCCCCTCCGGTGTCCTCTGCTCCTGGCATGCTGCAGAGCTTACGGAACAAAACAAAGGGTAAAACACAACAAAGGATTTCTTAATATTTTTTATCTGTTGATACTTAAACATGACATTTTCCTTGCAAGAAAGACTCAATTAGTTGCATTCAAAGACTTTGCACCACTGCTGTGTTGAGGGAAGCAGCGCGTTCTTCAAGCAGCTCCTACCACTCCACCGTCCTGCTGCTGCCCACTCATTCATCTCTATTTCCTTTGCCAGGCCCAAGGTCTTTTAATGGTTTATTAACTCTTTGATGCTCATCTCAGCCTAGGAAGGATTAAACCACCAACTTCACCTGGTGGGAGCAAAGCGAAGTCTCTCTATTCACTAGATTGCCCCGTTCTGCCCTCTTCTCTGCCACTGTGCTTGAGCTTTCTGTTTTCATGTTCCTCACCCACATTTGCCATAGCGACATTATTTGATTTAACAACATGAAGTCAGGAAATGTAATATAAACTGAAAACTATACCTTACTTTCACTTACCAATCACTCTTCCCGTTAGTTTCAAAGAAAAGTTTAAGTAACTGGAATTAGCGTGTAATCTCAAAGCAATACAGCTCTGTCTGGAAGCTGCACCACAATTTGCAATCGCAGAACAGGCATTTCCACAGCCACGCGCAGTTAGATTGGACACCACGTGCATGATGGCATATCTCTGACAAGAGAGATTGGTTACAAGAAGAGAGAAAGCAAAGGAATGAAACAGCTGATAACCCAAAGAGAGGTTTGTGGTTCAGGCAGAAGAGGAGTTGTGAAAGGTTACCAATGTTTTCCAAGGAGAAATGGGGCATAGTCAGAGGAAGCAGAAACTGTAAGCAGCCGTCAAAAGGAGTGGAGAGGACGGATAATTTGGACAGACCGTGGACATTACTGTGAAACACTTCCAGTCTGCAGTGGTGATCAGCTATAGAAAAACAGCCATCAGAGGCAGCTTAAGTTGCAAACTATGCACTGAAAAAAAGAATATAAAGATATGTAAGATTTGAGGATATCGAGGCACTTAAGTAGAAGAGCTTCCGATGACAACGGAGAAACAAAAGGTTAGGCAGCATTACAACGGCGCTTTTCAAGCAGATTGTTTTGATGTGATCCAGACCTGACTACATGGGATGATGTTTATAGAAAAATCCATTTGTAACAGCAATAGCTTCATGGTTGAATGAATGAAAAGGTATTTTCTGTACTTAAATGAAACTGGGATGTAGTACAACGTAACAGGGAAGTCGAGTTCTGCAAAGGCCTGTAAAATAGAAGAAGAAAAGAAATAAAAAGAGCAACAAGGGCTCTTGTTTACTGCTATGGAAAATTATCCTGTGCCAAATTTTATAGCTGTGGTATCCATGAATCAGAAATGTAGGCTTATTGGAAACTGTCAAGTGCAGCACAGAAGACTTGGATTTCATTCAAAAAGCAATCTAATCATGGTGCTCAGATAAAAAGCCAAAAACATGAGATCAAAAGACAGGCACATCCAATGATGAACACAAGTTAACTGGATGTCTTGACTGAAAATAAAGAGCTGGAACCACATCCTGTAGCTACAGACAGAGCAGGGCAGGAATACTTTACAGAGTACCCACCCCATGCAGGAAACCAAAGGAGAAAACCTGGAGTCAGGTAAGATGTTCCTCACGCTGCACCATGAAGTCATCAGCTGATACACGTGTCTCTGTGCTGCTAACCCAACGTTTGTCCAGACATCCACACCACCACCCAAGTCTGGAGACATGACAAGTGACTGCCAGCGTATCGTAGAGAGGAGAAAAGCGAAAACGCAGGGCCCTGGTGCCGTCACACAACACGCTTTGTATTTCTGCTCACTTCTTCTGTCACCTACTGCTAGTGAGTCGCACCAAGCACGGCCAGAGGGGCACGGAAACCCCAGCCTCACCAGCCTGAAGCAAGAGCCAAGTTTCAAGGCTTTATTTCTGATGCTGAAAAAAGGTTTGTCTACCAGCATCTTACATCACACAAAATCCAAAGAGGAACTACACCCTGAGTTCACACTGCTCTTCCCTTACCCAACCCTACACTGCTTTTCTGCCTTTCCTTCCCACTTTCCAGCAGCCCTCTTACTGCTGGTCGTTGCTAACACTCCCGAAAAGACTGCTGAATTGCTCAGGAAAAGGCATTGATCTCCTCTAATTTATATGGATTAGAGTTCTTTCAATTTTTTAAAAGACGTATCAGGGTTACTAATGGGAACAGTGTATTTATCAAATCAATTCCAGGGTGACTGCAAGTGCTTCACGATCTCGGTTCAAGAAACCTGTATTGGTATTTAGTGAGGCTGTATTCTCCTATTGATGAAGAACAGTAATTCTGAGGGAGTACTCTGAGCAGCAATTTATTCAAGTCCTTGCAAATACTCATTAAGTAAAGACTTTGCAGTCTGACGGAATGAGGAAATGGAGGTTCTTTGGATAAAAGTTAAACATACAGAGAAATAAAATAGGAGATCTACTTAATTTCTTAGATCATTTCTAAGTGGCAGTGTACTTGGATGTTAATCTTACATCTTTCTCAATTACTAGGAGTTTCTAGATTACATATAAAAACCTGTGGCCTTTCTGCTGAAAGAAATTGATTTACAGAGGCCTCTTCTAGAAGACAAGGTGGACACTCGTTCTTCAAGCGTAAGTCACTTCTACTCCATGCAGAAGACAACAGCAGATGGAATGAGGCAATAGTGTTCATCAGATGTAGATTAAATTTATTTTTGAGGATATCGGGACTCATAAATGCTGCTAACAGAGAATTTGCAGAGGATTTGCAGAAGTAAACAAGCAGTTTATCGATACGTTTCTCTGATAAATCACGGGGATGGCAGGGGAGCTGCTACCCCAGCCTCAGCACCGCTGCCAAAGTAAACACTCCACCTGAGTACCAGAAAGGTCGGTTTTCGCCTAGGCTGAAAATGTTTTGCAACTGAGGTATAACTAAATCGCATTCTAACCATGTTACCTGATCATCCCTATTTTTATGTCTAAAATGTAACTTGACTCAGGGCAGTGTTGTAACATGGCACCCATCTACCCTAACAGACTAAATCACGTTATGCGTTTCAAGTGATGACAGCGCTCTAAATGGATTTTGTGCTACAGAAGAACCCCAAATGTTAAGAGAGAAACTGGTATTAACAGAAAATGTTTGTGCCAACACAAATATAGAACCACTGCACTTGATGAATGGCACGGATTTACTGGTGGGAAAAAAACACTTTCTCTAGTTCATCTAATTTGTTATTCAAAAGAAAAAAAGGGTGGTGGGCCAGCAGACGAGTCCTATTTGTACTTCTAAAAAAACACCTGTTTATGTTATGCAAGTATAAAGCAGAAAAATATGAATTTCCATGGATAAATTAAAATATACTTGTATTTAGGCAAGGCCAGAGGCACTGGCAAACAGCAAAATGTTAGAGAGAAAATAAGCATGTGAAGCAAAGCTGCTGGGTCAGCACGTTGGAATTATCTGGTATGCAAACGAGGCAGAGAAGTGTTCAGTTTCCAGAACAACTACTTTTAATGACAACACAAAAATAGTAAAATACCGCAGAACCACCAGTGATTGAGTAGATTTGGTTTATGGGTGGATACAGACAGCCCAGTGCTGGCAAAAGCAAGGCAATTATCTGGGTACCAAAAATAAACATGGAAATCATTGTTGAATACAAAAAAATCATACGGGAGATCTTGTGGTGATTGCAAATAATAAAACCATCTGTCCAGTAATAAGAAGCTCTACACTGGGCAAACAAGGGAATGAAGCATAAATCATGGAAAGGCACCCTGGCAATGGCAAAGATGCTATTGAAAGCTCATCTGGAAAATTATGTGCAATTCTGATCACCACACACAGTCATTGCAGAAATCGGGCAGGTGCAGGTCAGAGCTATCAATCCACACAGAATTTGGGGGAGCTGTAGCTATGAGGACAGATTTGCCAGACTTGGTCTCTCAATCTTAGAACAATGGAATCTAAGTGGGATTTTTTGCCAACATTCAAGAGACTTTGATGCCAGTGTGAATTTTTAAAGGCAACTAATTAAACCTATGCATCCCAAGAGGTGAGGGACAAGAGCAGGAGGGAACAGCATTCACAGAAATTAAAAGGTATCCTTACTCAAACATTGATCTTAGTCCTGTATAGAGATCGTTCTCCTATTTTATTTAGGCTCCTAGAGCATATTTCCATATATTCTCATATCAAAAACCTATGAGACTATACATAGAAATAGGCAGGTAGAGAGGTGGATTACCAGAGACAGACAGCTTGTCAGGGACCAAACCTCCAGCCTACTTTATTTGTAAAAAGCACCTCGTATGGAGAAGAGACCCAGAACTGGATCTTCCTCTACTACACACTTCTCCTGGCTTGAGTAACATACAAAGAGTTGTACCAGGATCCATCTCCTGAATGTCCTCCCCTGACAGGCCCAGAGTAGGCAAAGATGGAAGAATACAGACGGTGACAATCTTATTCTATGGTCTACAGAGCAGATTAATAGATGATAGGATTGGGATGAATTTTGACAGAGATAAGGATTACAGTGTCTGCATTCTGAACGGGATATATTTCATACAAGTTCTGCTCCAAATCTTCTTAAACTTTAGTGAAAAAAAAAAAAATGAACTTATGTGCACATACTACTGCTGCAAGCTTGAAGTGTATTTCTTCTCAGGTTTTCTGGAATTTTAAGGTTGAATCATTGGTTTCTTTCAATTTATTGCTGTATTCTATTTCCAGCAAGTGTTGTGGCCTTGGAGTGGCCAGAGACCTTGGAACCGATTATCTCTGGTAAGAACACTTAATAATTTTACCCATCGCATTTGAAATTTGATTCCATCCGCATGCTTAGCGGTGACTTCACAGTTTCAATAATACATACAAAATAAAAAGTAGGATGCACGACTATAAAAAGGAACTGTAAAATAAATTAGGTGAAAAAGATAAGTAAGTGCTGCTTATTCTTTCTTTTGTATCTCTGTTTGACTTCGATGATGGCAGTGATTACTGAGAAGGTGGAAGAGCTGAAAGTGCTTGAAAGGAGCTAGCCGGTAATGGAAAGAAAGAAAGATGCCTCTTTCCTTCTTTATTTCTGCTAGTGTTCATATTTCTATTGATAATGCTATCCCTGTAAAAGCACACAGCTGCTACCTAAAGCATCAAGAAAAATCTAATCATTGTGCTGATAAAGAATTGAAATGCTGTATACATATACAGACATATACATGGTTCTTGTTTTCTTTTGATAATCTTTTTTTGACACAGGAAGCATCAGTTTGCATATACTAATAAAAAATAACAGTATTGCAAGATATGTTTCTATCTCAGTTCTTATTTTCCTGAATGTCTTTGAAAATTTTAGCAGAGATACAGTTATTTTTAACAATTTAGGGTAATTCACCTGTTACACAGGAAGCAAAACCACTTTTAAATCTGCAGAAGGCTTCACTGTACCTATTCATTTCATAGTAGAGTAAGAAGCTTTAACAGTTTTCGTTTTTCCTGCTTTTTAAGTTTATGTGTGAACAATCCTGGATAAGATTTACAAGTCTGTCAACTATCACTAAGAGCAACCTGGAAATTAGATCTTTCAGAGAAGTTCACAAGATTTACACTCTGCAGAAAAAAAAAAAAAAGTGGGAGTCAAATTACCCAAGAGGCACAGCTTCAAAACACAAAAGTTGACACGAAAGTTAAGAAGAAAAGTTCACAAAATGATCGTGTTACCTGTAAGAAAAACAGTTCTCAGTGTTACTTGCTCGATTATAAAGTACTGGAATCTTGAGACAGTCTCTCTTGGAATGAAATACAACACTGAGTACTTCCATAGTAGAAAGAATTAAATAAATTCACTGCTTTGGAGTTTATGAGAAGAGCGTATATTCTGCTGTTCACATGAGAAGAGGGTCTTTGTAATCTCTAGAGATGGATTTGAACTCCATGGGACACATCTAGCTGGCAGTACAAAATACATTACTGCAGAGAATAGTGCAACTTAGAAAAAGTTGGTGAAAAAAAGTCAGCCAACCTAGTATTTTTGAACAGTGGGAAATATAGACCAACTATACCTCTTCTCCCTAAAAGAGTCATTTTCAATGACAAAGGTGTGCAGAATTCCTCCACTCTCATCCCACAGTATTCTTCCAAACAGTTTGACTAAAGAAAACGCACATATTTCAGGGCAGTAAACGTGTGGACTTCCAACAGTTTGGCAGAGAGAGCAAAAATCACACAAAACCGCAAGATACAACCTGTAAAGTAGCAGTAACCTTTAAAGATAGAAACCCTCAAAGGGAGACCCTTAAATGATGCACAGAGCCCAAGTTAGAGTTCCAGCTGCATCTACAGTCACACGACCTGTGATCTTTTTTGAAAATAATGAACTATCCTTCTCTGCGCAAGTTCAGCGTGCCGTGACTTTCCTAGTCGTACTCACAAGGCACCGTCTTCAGGGCAGGCGCTGTCCGTCTGGGCAGTTACGTCAAGAAATGCCGGCACAGTGGGATTCCCGTTACAGCTGAGTCTGTGGACCTACTGCAAGAAAAGGAGTTGAAAATATACCCAAAACTTTAGAAATATCTACAGACATTTCATATATTGTATATATACTTTATAGATATTATTTCATATATACTGTAAAAATAGCTTTAAATAATATAAATAGCAAATTAGCTGATGATGGGAGCAAAGTCAATGAAGTAATACGGTGGTGCCATAACAAGCATTAGAACATTGCTCCAGACTCTGGTAGCCTCAAACAGCAAGTGATCGGCCAGACGTGCTGACATTTACCATTGCTGTTAAGAAGAGATGAGGGTAGATATAGAAGGGAAAGAACAGAGTGTTTTAGGGAGGAAAATAAGTCATACAGAAAGTGCTAGAAGGTGCTTGACCAACCAATTGGGGCATCCTAAAGATGTTAAAAAAGAGCTGCTGAAGAAGTGGTGCAAATTTAGAAAACAGTGTGAACGCACTGAGGCATGAACAATGCAAGTGCAGTGGCAACACTTCCTTTCCCGTCTGCCTGTCCTTCTCCTTGTAATGGAAGGAGCATGTTTTAGGGATGGTGTTCAGGAAGGCATACTCCCCAAGTACTCCTACATTTAAGAGCTGTTTAGTGCCCCTCCAATCCCAGACTGCTCTCCAAGAACAAAGAGGACTTAACTGAGACAGAAAGATTGAAGGGAAGGTGAAGATCACAATCCGGTCTTCTACAATCCTTTA
Organism: Aramus guarauna; assembly: GCA_013400195.1. Classification (NCBI taxonomy): domain Eukaryota; kingdom Metazoa; phylum Chordata; class Aves; order Gruiformes; family Aramidae; genus Aramus; species Aramus guarauna. The sequence continues at coordinate 136,162 of VXBL01003291.1, forward strand.
AAAAATTTAAAAAATAAAAACTCTGAATCCAAATGCTGACTTTGTACTGGATGACCTCCTTAGCTATACATGTAAGCTATAGTATAACCTTGCATTAATAATGAAATCAGACAATTTTATACCTTTTTAATAATGTATGCCAAGTATATTTGGGTTTAGGAAGGATAGATTCATTTATCGATCATGATGCATTATCTCCAACCTGGAAATTTCTAAGCAGCTTTCATCTCCTGTGCAATTCTAAATAATTCAGAATGTAATTTCAGTTGGGTTATTTTGTTTGTATTTTTTCTTATTAAATTTGTATTTTTTAATCAAAAGAAAAGCTGACAGACCAATACCAAAGGGTCAAATGTCCATCTCACATTACTCAAAAGTCCTAAAGAAATCATCTTGAAAAGTCCCATGAGTGAGGATACTGCTGTCTAATTCTTAGTTTTTAGAACACCGACCTCTGTACCCACTGTATTTGTATAGTGTTACATGTATATTTAATAATGATTATAATAGCAGTAGCAAATAACTTTGAGTTCTTGTTAAAAGGACATACTCAAGTTGTAATTTCATAAAAGTTATTTGTTCATTTTGCCTTCAGATTGGAACAATTCATCCCTGCCAATTCTCAGCATGAAAACAGAAATTTTGTTCAGGTTTCTAAGTTGAAAAGTAAATTTAAATATGCAAGAAATGATTACTAATTTGTACTGCAGACCTGCATTCACTCCAATGGTGAATTCTTGAGCAAGGTACTGACAAACTATGCAGCTTAGAGATTTATAGGCTTATCTAGGGAATATTTTAATATTAATGAATTTCCAGCAAGGTTAGATTTTTATTTCCCCTATCTATAATTAGCAGGGGGGAGGGGGAGGGAATGAGAACAAACAGATGCCATGGTGACACTGAAAAATAAGATAGAGAAAAGGCAAATGGAATAAACAGTGTCTCAAAGAAGTTAATTAGGAGCACTCTGCAGTTCCTACAGCCTTTGAATGGTCAGTTCAAGAGATAATATTATCATAAAGCGATTATTGTAGGATACTACAGATCAGCGGTCAAGGATTACATCAGATTTTGGGAAGAAAAGTTGAGCTATGTGAAACAAATTAAGAAGAGTATGTTTTCATCATTGCCATCAGAGAAGGCACAGGGACAAATTCTAAAGTCATACATCAGTGGATGCAAATTAATCACCTTACAGTAACTAACAGTCTCCTTCGGACTTCTCCAATCATGAACTAGAGTGATGTTTTAAGTGCTTCCATGAAAAGAGAGAATTTAACAAAATGTAAAGTCATAAAACAATAATCCAAGGAGTTGTTGGATTGTACGGCTGTGTGATTAGAAGTTGTGTTATTCTCTAACTCACGCCCACTCCCACTTCACTGGTGTTTCTTCCCAGAAAGTCACTTCCACCTATTTTGACCACTATGCATCAGCGCATTTGATGTGATTAAAGAAATGTAATGTAATGCATATGTCATCATTTAGCACTGTGTCTATACGTGGAGTGGTACGACAACAGAAGAATGCAGACCTTCCCAGGCTAGCTTTACGCTGCCTCATCAGACATCGCCAGCAGCACAGATGCAGCAGCCTGGAGCTCAGTGCATGCTGCAAAGTTGACCTAAGCACCTGGGTGACACGTGTGCCCTACACACCTCTGCCACGAACACCTAACAGAGCCAAGACTGATTTCTAGTTTCATGTTCTGGAAGACCATGAAATCACATCACAGTTTCTCACAAAGCTGCTGCATACCTTCAACAACTTTGTGGTGTCCAACCATCTCTGTATTAAATGTTCCTGTCCTTCACCCTGTTTTCACTCAGGACCCTTTCTTTGGTGTCAAGGAAACCACGGCGTGCACCCATGGCTAAAAGGCACTGTAACTCCTACAAGAATTCAAAAGCAGCTATGCACTTCCATGGTCTTTGGAATTGCTGGGACACCTTAAATCACTTGGAGATTAAGTGGGTTCTGGGAGCAGCTGTTGCATGTATACGATGAGGGCAAACCTGTAAATACCCACTCCCTCCCTGCCAAGCACCCGTACGAGCAGGAAGTTCAGATACAAACATGTGGATATTACAAAAAGAGAGCGCGACTCCAGAGAGGCAAGATGTACGGTACGGTTTAGCCTATCTGAAATAGGAGCTGGGACAGCAGCTAAAGCCGAGCTCTCCAGTTTCTTTCCTTAATAAAGACAAACCCCAAATGGCCACACATGTTCAATGTCATAACCTAGTTTTGTTGGGCAGCTGTGTGAAGGCCCAAAATAAAAGGCAGAACTGACAGCCCCTTGCCATGATGGACATCCAAAGCCATGCACAGACAGAAACCCATGCAGGGCTTTACAGCTCCAAACAGTGCCAACAGCACTCAAATGCCATTGCTGAGGCTTGGGTTTCACAAGGTGGTACCTGTAGTCATCTGCTGCAAAGAAATTAGATTAGAAACAGCGAAGTCACGCTTCTTCTGTTCTTGATTGTGTCTGGGAGCTCCAGCACATCAGTGAAGACGTATTAACACAGTTTCTGTCCTGGAAATTCAATTATCAGCCCTGCTTCCCTGTTCTACAGGCAAAATCTGTTTACAGGACATGTTAATGGCTATGCAAAGCTCAGGAGAGCTTCAGTTGTCTTTATCTTTCTAGCAGTGAAGAGAAGTACCTGATGATCACCATAAGTTAAAGCAACGGACTTCAACTTATGCAGCCATTCAAGTCAAGTTCCAGGTGCTTAACTTTCAGTTGGATTTATGTTTAGAGGGAATGGAGACAATGACCATCTCTGATTTTCTACCTGCAGTCCACATTTCCAGAGAGTAGCAAAGGAACTTTGGTCCAACAAGGCGTAAATATTGGCAGATAACATCCAGTTGTACTTTCAACCAAAACATTACTTATTCTCTTGAGTGACTCTCCAAACGCATTGTTGCATTTTTTCTGGTTTCATAGGACAAGGAAATAACTTATATCACTTCCCCCCACTATATAATATTTGAGTAGGGTAATGTATAACTCCTTCAATATAATGTAGCACTCCTATAAATAAGGTGAAATATTAACTCTGAACATTGCACAGTGGGTTTGAATTTCCTCTCTAGTATTGATTTTGCATCGTTTTATTATGTTTTAATAAGCAAGACCAAACTCTGAATCCTACTTTATGGTAAATGACATTCAATAATGTAAAATCCATCCTACAGACATGAACCTTTCAGAACTCACCTTGACTTCAGAGGGTACTTCTGAAGGCAGAGACCTTGCAGGATCAGGGTCACTGCAAAGCGTGTGTTGTCACAGACAATACGTGTCGTAATTCAGAATGGCCATGCCTGATGAAAAGAGATGACATGGAGAGCAAAGACATGGAGATGTGAGCTACGAAGCAAACAGATTTAGCCCAGCGTTGATAACAAGCAACTAATGAAACTAGAGACTAATACGTAATATAAATACATGGTTAGTCAACGCGAGACTGTTCCACGGGACAAAGAGACACCAGTGGGTACAGCAGGCATCAGGCAATGCCCAGTGCCAGCAGCCACCCTTGCGAGTGTATCTGGAGTTTTCTCACGGGTATGGATGAAGGCCTTCTTGCCCACAAACATTTCACTGGATCTATACAGCTTCAGTTTCACCCTGATTCCACGCTCTCTCCTTTCACGCAACAGGGTAGATGGGAAAGCAAGCTGTGCAATCCTTCCGGGGAGTACAGGGAGCTGAGGAGGAAAATAAAAGGAAAAGAAAAATGCTGGTGCATGAAATCTGGCAGGTGGTAAGTACACAGTAGATTTCAGTAACTACTTTGCTGTAGTACAACACAAAAGGAAGTAATCATTATATGCAATGCTGCTGTACCATAAAATACAATAAGCAGGAAGACTTGCTTTAATAGAAAGACACTGTAATTTGTGATACACTGAACTAAGCAGAACATCCTCCAATGTAATCATCTTTTAAGATGTTATTTCTTCAGAAGAAACTATGCAATTATTTACAAAGAATCATAAACACACAATAAAAGTCAGATTTTAAATTGCCCATGCATATGCCATCTGTCAAAATAATTTTTAAAAACAAGTCAAAGTTTGTAAATTTATTTCACTGCTGATGGCATAAGCAGGAGGAGTGGGATCAGCGTGGTGATAGCCTATACACATAAAAACGTTCAATTCTAATTTCTCACTCAGCGCCTGGCCCTCACAGACTGAAGATGAATGAAGTAATCATCCTTAAAGATCTTTGCCATCTAAAAGGAAATAATTTAAAGAGCACAAATTAGCAGTTACAAAAAATAAAACTGTCCTTCTCTACCGTGTCTCAGTATTTAAACAACTTTCGAAAATTACCAAAGATTTTTAAAATGGATCATAGTGTTTCTTTCTGGAAGCTCTAGTTCTCTCAGTGCAATTCTTATTGGTTCATTCATTAAAGGGTAAGCAATCTAAAATGAATATGTCTCTGGATTTCACAGAATGAAGAAATAAGAGCAATCTGCATTGAAGAAAAAAATCTGGGCTTCATCACAGGCAATGGAAAGATTTTTCTGCATTGCCTGCATGGACATGGAGACTTCCATCCCTGGTCTTCAGATCTGCTTCACAGCATCAGATGGCCTCAACACCGACTGGGTCAGATTCAAAGTTACTAATGATGTATGGGACCTTCATCTCAGTGATGGTCCAGACTATAATTTAGGCTTCTATTTTCATATTAAGATGTCTAAACTAATAGTAATTTCCTTGCAATATTTAATAACCACGAAGCTAGCCCTCTCACAGCCCAATACAGCCCTCTTCTGACGGGGGAGGCAGGACAGTAAGATGATTATGTATACATTACCTGAGGCAGAAATGCAGATTATATTGGCCAAAGGTATTTAGGAAGGGAATTCCAATCTTGACAGCCACTCCGCTCTCATCCCAGTTGTACCTCCAAGGAGTTCTCCCCCACGTCCGTGGACTTTCATCACTTCTGAGACACTATTTGCATTTGTCCATGCCTCGGCTAACACACACTGACATTTACACCAGAAGGGATGACGATCTACAAACAAGCAAATATAACACCCATAAACATGTACAGGAAAGTTCCAGCAGGAACTCAGAATATGGAAACATGCTCCATTAAAGTCATAAACGGGCGCAATAACGCGTCAGATATATTGCTCCGTTCATTTACTAAAAGCCGCAGTGCAAAATAACCGTGAATTCCTCCCTCACTAGTAAAACACGGCGGCTGCATTTGAGATTCAAGCACGGAAGGCAGCCGCAGCAAGGCTGACAACGCTGGCTGTAAAGCTGCTACTTGGGTTGGCCTTTAATGCCTAACATAAAAATAACCCCTCAATAGTCAAAATGTAATTATAAAAATGGAATTTCAGCCCGTTTGAAGTTCCCTCTCTAGGTGAAAAGTCAGTTTAGCTGCTGAAAACTACCATTTTCATTGCCAGTATGTCAGAGCAGACATTCAGTTAGCTTTAAAAAACCCGGTGCCAGATTTTTTAAAAATTAACCTGTATACGTTTAAAATAGTACAGAAATGGGATCAAGCAGAAGGTGAAGTTATTTCTATGAGCTGATTATGACACTAATTTCTCTTGTGAATTTCCCTCCTAACTTTTTGTTAATTAATAGAAACAGGTCGTTATATACAAAAATGCAACTCGGACACGGATGACAGGTTAGGGAGAAGAGCGAACAGTTCGAGCAGAATCCCCAGGGGAACCTTCCCCATCGCAGCAGTCACCGGGCTTTGATTCCCTCCCTTATTCCTACCATAGATTTATATTATAAAAAATGTTGGAAGAATGATTTTTATTCCTCTAAAGCTGAAAAAAAACCCCCACCCCAACCAATAGTTTGACATTCTCTTTCTTTGTCAAGAACAAAATGGGAGTCTAAAGTAATATAGAAGTTTGTTAGCGTTCTCATTCAAGTCTTTAATTATAAATGCATTTTTTGGCAAACGCAGATTGCTGAAAATGCGTCTGACTAAAATCACACCCTTTAACTCAGATTGAACTAACGCTGCAGAATTTGTCTATAATTCTATAAATTAATTAAAAGACATTATAAAAATATTCTTCTGAAAAAGTATCAAATTGATGTCCTCAAACGAGAAGTGATCCAACAGTTCCTACGACACGTCTGCCTACTCACCAGGCTCTGGCTTTACTCGCCAGTGGCACCAGTTTGTGTCTGGGAGCATCACCCGTGCGGCTGGCCAAGAGTGGAGGCGTCAACCGTCACCCACGTGCAGCTGAAACGCAGCCTCGGTAAATCTGCAGTCCGTCTCCCTAGGCACAGCTCCCCTCGGGCAGACTTGAGGGCACACTCATAATCTCCAACTTTAAATTCCTCCTTTTGTCGCTACGGACCAATATTTTCTGTCCCAGTTCGACTCCAGATGCAGGAGACCTAGCACCTTTTAGCGGCAGAGCACCCGAGGTCAGCATCACAGAGGTGCCGCTTCCTCCTCCCGTGGCAACGTGCCCAAGCCTGGGTAAGCGTTGAGTTCTTAAAAAAAAAACCCAAAAAAACCTAAAAAAAAAAAAAACAAAAAAAANCTGGGCAAGCGTTGAGTTCTTAAAAAAAACCCCAAAAAACCCTAAAAAAAAAAATCAAAACAAAAAAAGTAAATTACATATATGTTCCCTGGATATCTCACCTTCACTATTTCTTCATACTGACACTTTCCGTAATCCTGTGGGTGCTCTTACTGATGACAGCACATACCACCCACACAAAACAACTCTATGTGTTGAATATTTGATATTTTACCTTAAAAATATTTTCAGCAATTGAACTCTAGTTCTAGCCATCGCATTAGGTGATTAGAAATCCTACATAGTATGAGCGAGCTGGGATAATTTTTTTTGCCTTACTGTGATATTAAACTATTCTAGAATTAGTATATGTAATCTTTCTTTGCATATTCACTCCATGTTTCCCTGGAGGCTTCATTAGAAATTCCATTGCATTCTGTTTAAAATATATATTTTCTCCAAACTACTTGAATAAGTAATGAATACAAGAAATTCCATGCATCTTTATTAATAAAGCCATAAATCAGAGGGTTAAGAAGAGCTTGTATTTATTGATCACGTTGCATTATGGACATGGTGGAAACTGCTAAGCAGTTTCCCCCTGCCTGTCAATACTCTAAATAATTCAGAAAAGATTCTCAGATTGACTTTTGCATATCCCTTTTAAAATATATTTTTGGTGTGTATATTACCAGTATAATAAAATTACCAAATCCATGCAGTAGCTTTCTTAAATTATCAACTTATTTTCCCAAATCATTGGATGGAAACTATATTATGATTTGGGAAATCTTTTGTATGCTGTATCCCTTAAAATTCACGTGAAACAGGGGCATCTCAGTTTCATTGGGAACTAGAACTTTCCTCTGTGACACACTTATGTTTCTCCTCCCCATAACTCTCATTCGGTTAGAGTTCAGGAGCCATTTCTTGCTCCTGACGAACAACTTTTTAGATGAACTTTTAACTTACAGTTCTTGAAGCTTTCCTTTAACGACTTTTCTGTGCCAATGAGAAATAACGTGCAGAAGGAAACCTTAACGCTGCCTCATTTCAGGTCTCAACCTCCAAAACCGCACCTTCCCTAGAAAAAACAAGCCAAGTAAGGGCACCTTCTTGGAATGCTAAGCATATAGTCAGGTAATATAAAATTTTAAATACAAAATTCATTAGGACTTGATTTGATATGTTTAAACATATAGAGAAGCTGAAATTGGGAATTGTTTCCCCTCCCCTGCATTACAGTGGGAGCACAGCTCTAGAGACAGGGAAAAAATAGAGATCCTTGCAAATAATTAAACATTGCAGTTCAGTATAATAATTTATTAATGAAGACAAAGTATGCTATCGCCAGGACCTTGAAAATCTGTTTTACGATTATGACACAGCTGATCTTTCCTCACACCAACTAAAGATTATTTCTCTCCTTTATCTACGAGCAACATTTACCACCTTCCCCAGGAAAACTTTGACGAGGACTTTGCAGACCAACCTTCTGGTTTTAGCAAAACTCCTTCGCAGCTTACCGCTAAGATTAGAGAGGAGGAGTTAAGCCTGCGTAGCTGGGCTGAGTTGATACAGGGATGCGGGTGTAGAGCAGTGATGAAGACGAGCAGGTTTTGGCACTTCAGAGCAACACAGGTTCAGATTAACTCCCTACCACACAGGGCTGGAATAGCTTTATTACAAAAATACGTTATTTTACATTTCAAGCTTTACTTTTGAGTTAAGTTGTATTTTAGCTACTTGTGTTTTTATTATTTAATGTTAGTTGTAATGGAATCCATGCGTGTATACCACCTAACATAAATTAAGCAAATTAATTTTCAAATCTCAAACACTTTGTAACATCGAAATACAGTAGAACATTCCCTAGCAAATCATCTCAGTTCATATTTCTTATTAATTAGAATAACTTTGTTCTTTTTTGCACAACATAATCATTATGAGCTGAGCAGAACTTATACATATACTCCAGTTAAATGTATTAGCATAAATATATAATAATATTTTTAATTATTTCCTTTGTGGATAAATTTTAGCTTTAATTGCCAAATATTTCTCCATGATATAATGAACCAATATGCTCTTCCTGGGGCAAGGGAATTCTCTGAGCTTCCTTCAATCTTTGCAATTGAACACGTTCAGCAGATTTAGCTGCAAGGAGCAGGATTCAGCTCACCATCTCCTCTGCAGCTGCACAGTTCAGCTGAGCTCCAAAGCAACCTGAGCAGTCCCACCTTCAAAGGAGCTACATCCCACCGAGATGCAGGAACAGGAAACCACTTGCAACCCAGACTCACAAAGGTTTTTTTTCTCTCTGGTCATGACAACCAACTAGCATACTGGAAATTGCATTTGGAAGACGCAAAGCTATGGCTGATGTACCGTATCTCTAAATCTCACCCAACTGAAAGTATAATTTCAACACAGCCAATTTAAAATCCACGGAATTGTCAACACTTTGAAAAATGTGGCATAGCTTCTCAATTGCTAGTTGATTAAGGTGTTGGAGATGAACCAAAGCACTGCCTCAAAGAGTGACCCTGAAGTTGAAAGGAAACAACCTCCAGGAATAAAGAATTTCCTGGATAATGTACCGGACCATTTCCTTACATTACATGGCACACGATCTCTGTGGAGGCTTCGCTTTCCCTGGAGAGGAGCACGAGAGTGGGGACCACGGTGCTAGGAACAAGGTCGTTTGTAACTACAATGCCACACCATAGTCACCTGCAACTACCGCATCCACAGAAGCTGAAAAGCTGCAAGAGAAGCGCCTAACTGAGATCAGGCAGCAGAAAATCTCCAGAGTGGGAACATTAAGATAAAAAAAATCATTATCTCTAGCCAGTTTTTCAACAGAAATAGTTACACTGAGAAAGCACAGGCTTGTGCACCTCCAAAGGAGCTCGCCGGTCTCTGAAGAACCACCTTGACCCAGAATACGACTTTTCGGTTTGCTCACTCAGAGGGACATTTAAAACCTTGAAGTCCTGAAGTGCTAAAGATTCATTTCCAAAACATGTGAGTGTGGGTGTCCATCTGCACAGGTCCCTCTAAAAGCAGTCATGCTCCCCAGCTGCTAGAAACACACAGGTACTCCAGAGACCCAAGCGTCACTGTACCTGGCGGTGGTCATTTCTTCATTTTGGGAGAAGCTCATTTTGGCTACCAAACTGACCTCGGGCTTTCTATTTTATCTTCTCAGTGCAAAAGCAGTTAAAATCCGTAGCGCATTACAATGCCCGCTGTCACTAAGCCATACTACTTAATGGCCATTCTTTTTCCATCCCTTTAGACAGGTCACTCTTCGGAAATGAGACATCTTGGGTTTGGTTATCTTATCTGGACCCAAGAGTACCAGCAGTCAAGTGATGTAACTTTTCCCTGCTTGTTCTGCAGGTAGAAGATTGAGGTAGCTGCATCTCCCGTACCACTCACAAAAAACTTTCATTACATTTTGGAAAACACCTCTCCTGTTTTGTTCAGAGTTTAAGCCAAACACATACCTCATCTTCATAAGAGCTTGTTGCCACCAATTTTGTTTTATGCTTTTATGGAAACTCTAAGCTTACTATTAAATGGAAGTTACTCTTCAATGTTGTTTTGAAAAGTACCGCAACATCGGTTATTAGCAAACAGCTAAATGTACTCCTGACATCTGTTTGATATCTCTGTCTCCGAGGAGCACCTGGGACTACAGACAAAAAGCCTGCTGCTCAGCTTTACTGTCAACTTATCACCAAAGAGCTGTCACTTAGTGCGCACCTCGGCAACGACTGTATAGTACGTATAATGTATAAATTGTAAAATACAGCGCTGCAGCTCAGTCTGGAATGAGCAAGTGCAAAAGTAAGGAAGATTCTTCTTCACAGAAAGGGTTGTCAGGCTCTGGAATGGGCTGCCCAGGGAGGTGGTTGAGTCCCCGTCCCTGGAGGTATTTAAAAGCAGGATAGATGAGGTGCTTGAGGACATGGTTTAGTGGTGGGATGGCAAGGTCAGGTTAGCGGTTGGACTTGATGATCTTAAAGGTCTTTTCCAACCTAGATGATTCTATGATACTATGATTCAGAACGCCGCTGTAGCACTAACGCTCCATTTACCCGGGCACGCATCAAATGGGCGCTGAATATGGTTCCTTTTAATGAAACTTTTTCCTTAGCCTGCAGCTGTTTTAACAAGCCCTTTGAGTCTTCCCATCTACCGTATATTCTGTAATTTCTAGAAAAGGCAATTAGGTTTATACTTGTTTGTGACTAAGCACCTACGGTCACTTCCAAATTTGCGCTAATACCGATATCAGCATATTTTAAAGTCTCTCCAACCTGTTGAAACATAACTTGTGGGAATATGCAATATAGACAGTAGGAAATCAAGCAAACAGCTGTGTAAGCAATACCAATAGTTTTCTCTGAGCCATTGGCTCATTTTATACATATGAGATCTAGAAAACACAGGTTCATTCCAGTAGGTTGGAGACATCCCTTCTTCAGGGGAGCAGAAATTGGCAGCTGTATTTACCGCAGAATTGTCCAGCATTTTATATTGCATGGGAATGAGCTCAGATTTTTTGCAAAAAGGTTTTGCCTGATCTCCTGTGACAAACACCGTAATTTTAAGCAGCCTGCTGCATTGCACTAAGCCAGTCTAAATGTCCACTGAGAAAGACACCTTTATTTTTTAAGTGATCACATCAAAGCTGATAATAGGCACAACTATTAAAAGCTGATCTTTACAAATCTCAGCAACAAGCGTGTCTTATTGGTTCCCATCTCAGAACACTCATTTCATCCTGGATTTTATAATATCAATTGAAAGGTTTAGGACCCAGCATAAAGAAAAGAAATGCAAGAGACCAAAGATGAATTATACATGGAAAAGTTAGAGATTGGCTTGAAATTTTTATGAAAGTTTCCAAAGTGACCTTCTCAGGAAATGGAGAAGTAGCCGTAATAAATCTGAGCTAATTCTTCCCCCGTTCCCTCAGGGATCCACCAGATTGTTTCCCTTACCTGAAACGTTGTGTACGCTAAATGCCAAAGGCTGGGTGCTGTGATGGTGGTGGGCTTTTTGCAGACTCTCCTCCCTTGAAACAGTTTAATACGACCTAAATAGAACAATGCATCCCAGAATTATTTAAGAAATCAATGTCAATCAATTATTTTACTTCTTGCCATCCAACCATGGATTTATTTTTCCTAAAGACACCTATTTGTAAGAATCCTTATTTTATTTCAAACGTTGCAGTAAATGATTTCATCAGATCTACTGACTTAAAAAAAAAAAAAAGAAAATAATAACAGGAATTTCATTCCCATCTTTACTCCTACTTGTTTATAGTTTGTACATGATGTACATTTCTGGATCTTTGCCAGCCACAACAGTGATTTACTGAACCAAGGAAAGAAAAAAGACGACTTAATGGTTAAAGAACTTGTTTAATTGATTTACTTTTCTAGCTGCTTCCACTTATACCTTCAGCTTGTTATTCCTCTGGAATTTTAAAAAAGTGCAGATTTAGCCCTACTACATAAAGTGAAACACTTTGGGGGGGGGGGGGGG
>VXBL01003291.1:148305-178169 GCA_013400195.1 Aramus guarauna
GGGGTGGTGTTGGTTTTGCTTTTGTTTTTAAGTTACATTACTCAGAGGAGAAATCAAGAACGAGGGAGTCATTCACAACAGAGAAACTCCTACTTTGGGACTTCAATAGGAGAAATTTTATTTATTTATTTATTTATTTTTAAATAAAGTTTGCTGAGCAAAATGAGGCTCTCCACACCTCAGGTGCATGAAGCAATAACTGAGCAGGCATTAAACTCACCTTCAGGGTTCATGCTGGGATTGAGAGGTGCTTTCCAAACTTAGTGAGGTGAGTATTACTTTTTTTAAAAAACCTTAAGTCAATTTAATTGAAAGTTTGCTGAGAAGAGAAAGGGGGCATTTTTTGAGGTTTATTTAATACATCACTTACACATTTCATACCTTCATTTTAGGTGAGTACCTGCGAACCTGGAGTTCTTGATTGTGAAAGAATTACATCAAAAGTCCTATCAAATGTATAGATTTTCTGTTTTACCTAAGTTAATAAACAAAGCATCTGCTACTCTGAAGGATGTGAACAATTTAAGCAGGTCCTATAAAATAAGTATAAAAAGCCCTATTTCAAAATGAACTAAATGGTGGTGCTTGAAAATTTTATCTTAGCATGACAGAAAAAAAAAAATATTTGAAAGGTTTGGTAAGTGAACTTTGGGAGAAAGTTAAACTTGCATTATTGATTTAGAAGCTGGCATGCTAATCTCTTATTATTTAAAAGCAGAAATAAGTCTGCACAGGAGATAATCTACTTGTCTTATATTCCATATCTCCTGCAAGAATTTTCTTGCTCATCCATAGATAGGGTCTTATCTAGTCCTTACTGAAGTCAATAGCAGGTTGCTTGTTTGTTTTTTAAATAGCAGCTGCATTGAGTATCTACAGGGAATGAAAAAGTGAAAGGATTACAGTTCTGACCTGTTAAAATTGATTTATAAGAGGGATTTTTTTTTTTTTTTTCCTATTACGTCCAAGTGATAAATTGGTCTTTCAGTTAAGGCTGTGTGAAAAACTGATTTGTCAATTGTAGCCTGACCAAAAAATTGGAAAATTACCCACTTCAATTAAAATATGCAATGATTTTTGTGGTTTGTTCTTTCTTCGCAGACATTAAAAAAAAAAAAAAAAAAGGTATTTCTGGGATGTTTAATGGTGGGAAACAACAGAACAGAAAGACTGAAGGAGGCACCATTTACAATGGGAAGGAGGAGTGGAGGCCCCCGGGCAGGAGAGTCAGGCAACAGGGACCCGAATGACACCGGCCACCTCTCAGCACTGCCGGGACCAGTACGGTCAGACCTGGTCCTCTCTCCATCATCTGCTGAAACATCCGTGAAAAGGTAGAGAAAAGCAGTTAGGAACTCACGCCACAGTGGGGACGCTGGATTTGGTGAGCGTTCACACACATTACAGTAACTTGAAGCTAAAACCGAATAGGACTCACCTACATAAGAAGAAAACAGGAGGCAGCAAAAGCCCCAAACTGATGCGTGTATCTCAAAATATATATTAAAAAAAACAAAATCAAATTATCGCCAGCAGCAGTACTTTCCCACAACTCTCTAACCCCACAAGATCATGTTTGCATCTAACCACGTAAATTCCAGGAGGCAATGAAGCACTCAAAACTTAAGAAAGGATTTGAGGGAATATATTCTCAGATCCAGCCCTACAGATTACAGCATCTCTCTGAGGTCCTGTTACTCAAAACGAATTACAGAGTCAAGGCAGGTTGTGTTTACTGGTAATGAGAACTGGACAGGGAAAATTCATGCACATGTTTCGTACGAAGGCAAAGCTAAGCTGAAGCCCTTGGGTCCAGCTCCTGGCCCTGCAGCTAGGCACAGGACCTGTAAAGCAGGCGTTCAGCTCCTCTTGAAAAATTCTGCCCCATTTCTCAGGGTCCTTTTTCTTTCCTGGGGAGGGGGTAACGGTTTTCTTCTTCCGACAGAAGAACTGGAAGAATTAGGTTATGGCCTGGGAAGCACCCACAAAATATCTACCTGCTGAGTACCTGCAATAAGTAACGAAGGACCGGTGGGAGAGTAGTAGGGTTCTACAAAGGTTTATCAGCATTATGTGAAAGGAATTGAACTGCAGCCTGTACCACAGGAGCTGGGAATGCTTCAGATGCCCAGAGAATCTTTCTTCGTAGGGAGAAAGTGTAGGGAGTGACTTTCACTCCCGTGTACGCTGACACATCAAGGTTCTTGCACACAGGCAGTCAGAGGGCAAAGCAAAACATGGAGATGAGTGCTTAAAACAGAAAAAAATATCACCGAGGAGTCTAGGCAACAAAATTAACAAGCGCATATATAATTTACCCATTGCTCGGTATGGATGAAGACATTCTTCTCAGTAGCCCGCTGAATGGCGAGTGACAGGACCAGCCCGCTGCTGCCCGAGTGCCACAGTGCAAGGAGCAAACATCTGGACACACGTCTCCCGTGTGGGTCCGATCACCAGTAAGAGCAGCCCAGAGATAACAGCAAATAACCCAGCCTGCGTTCCAGAGCCAGAATTTATTTAGCAGCTGAACAGCTCAGAATAGCCCTTTATTTTAGCAGCTAGCAGTACCATCCCACGAGGTGTGTGTCCATGCAGCGCGTTAGTGGGAAGCGACGTGCAGTACACCCACCTGACCCATTCCACCCTTTCCAACCCCAAACCAGCCGTCACCAGTGCGACGTGCTTGCTAACGGCCCCAGCGTCCAGGGGACTGCTACATCTCAGCACCCACCTTCGGGTGTGTAACGTGCCAGGTCTTGCTTATTCTAACTGAAGAGTCATAAGGAGTGCGAAAGCACAGATTATACCCCAAAAAGAATAATAATAAAACCCAAATCTTAGAACATTGGCTGCAAAAGCCTTGAGTGTTTAGCCAAAGACAAGAGGGAGAATAACAGAGGTGGGATGCTAACACCGAAAAGCGGCACAGCCCAGGTTTGCGAAGCCGGAGCGCTGTCAGCACAGGACACGGATGCTCCCGGCCACGCGGCGCCCAGGGATGCTCCCACCATAGGGCTCAGACTCATGTTTTCACTGCGACGGTTTCCAGCCCAACCCGCTTCACTCCATCAAGGCGAGGGAAGGGCCACGCTGAAGTCTTTTTTCTCCGGCTAGTGCCCCTGCATGGCCATTTGCCTCATGGGTGACCTCTACCAGGGAAAACAAGGGTTTGGAGACCCCAAACCAAGAGTCCTGCAGTCAACCTGTGTCCTGCACCCCTCACCCCGGCACTGCTGCTGCTCCTCCTCCTCGCCACAGACCTGCTGGGGCAGCATCGCTTGCTCCGGGTTTGGAAACACTCCCAAATTGTTTCAATTCATACTTTTTTTGACTTCTGTCAAAACAGCTTTGCGTTTGGTAAAACTGGGATTTCGCTTGCTGTATTTTCTTTTCTTCTTCTTCTTGTGATATATTTCAATAAATATGAAATCTGAAATTAGTTCTCTCATCTTTAACAACAACAACTACTTAGAGATGCATTGAGAGGATTAATTTTGAAGTACTCTGAAAATGTCAAGTGCTTATTAATTATAAGTTAATTGGAGTTAGAATTACACTATGGTAAATAATAATAAATTAACATAGCTGATGGGCAAGCGGGAAGAAACAGATTTTGAACAGTATTGTTCAGATGCACACTTTTAACAAGCCTTTTGAAGAAACAAAGTCTGACTGACGATGTTCAGTAAATTTACTTTAGTAAATTTACTTCTTACATATGTGAAAAATTTAAAATTATTTCTTCTCACCTGTCAGCTTTGATTCACTGTTGGTTTTCTCTGATCTATGGCTCAGAGCAAAAGGCCTCCATGACTTTTTGAAGAAGTACAAGTGTTAGCATCCATTCATCTCAGCTAAGAGCCCTTCAGAGAGTGCCAGATCGCTCACAGAGGATGAAGTATATATGGAAAACAACTTTATCCTGCAGCCGGAATAATAGTAGCCTTGGCATTTGTGAGGGTAGGTATGTGTATAATAATCCAGTTGAGCGGTTAGAGGTGATTGGAATTGAAAAAGTGAAGCTGAAATCTTCCCTCTGCAACTGAATCCGCATCTTCAACTTCATCTGCGCTTAAAGGCTCCAGGCAGGAGAGTCACCTTCGTGCTCAGAATAACATACAATAAATGAGTTTGTACGGACATACCCGGCTCTAGATGTAATCCAACCACTTGTAGCCAGGTACAGCCAAAGATCAGATGGTGCAAATAACTCCTTCCCTTCTTCAAACTCCTCCGCGCTCCTCTCCTAGATTCTCTCACTGCAGCCTTTCCGTAGTTTCACCTGAAACCAGCAGTTTTCATGCGGTGTCCGTGTAATCACATTCATGCCAGAAAAGGACTGGACATGGAGCAAAGCAAATCTGAGGGATCTTCAGCTCAGCCAGGGACTGAAGACGTCTCTCTTGCTCAGACCCAGAGCATGGTATCATTTTCCCGCTTGAAACCAAAACCCGCTCCTTTTGGCTGTGAGGAAAGCTTTAGCAGAAGAGCACGTAATGGGATGAGGAAGAGCATCAGTAACCGCTTCCCACCTGCAAGACCAAACCCAGCTTATGCCACCCCACCATTTCCTTTTCTCTCTCCCTCTCTATGGCCACACAAATGACAAGAACCCCACAGCTGAAGAAATTGGGCTTTTTGATTGTACTCGGAAGGTAAAACAGCAGCTCTTGGGCTTTCCCACTGCTGAATCCCCGAAAGCAAAGTGGGAAGGAGCTCCCTTTCCCAGTAGCAATAGGTTACACATGAGGTGTTACCACCAGGAACAATTTCTCCTTCTCGCAACACACACTTTCCTGACAAGGATGAAGCTGTCGGTCAAGGAGGTGCTTCCATCCCCAAAGCCGCTCTGACCTCCCTCAGTCACGCGTTTCCCGGCTCCCCAACAGGCAGCACCCAGGGACCACCCAGCCCTTGGCTGCAGCCGGGGTGAAGATGAAGCTCTCCCTAAACCATTATCACTGAAGAGGAGGTAAAAAGCTGCAAAGTCAGAGGTAACCGTCTCCCAGCAGCCACGTCAGAGAAAAGCAGAGGTCCTCCACACCAGAGGAGCCTCCATCCCTCCTGGCTTTGGCTCGGCTCCTCAGGATGCGGACGCAGTATTTCTCTGAACTGGCCCCTAACGTTATTGCATGGAATCTTTGCTGAAAGTTTAAATTATTTCAGTTCCACCTTGCCATTTTAGTTTGAGCTTTAAACATTTCAACATATTACAGATCTATTCTTCCCTTAATGTACTGATGTAACTGTCAGCAGTAGGATTGAAAGTCATGAATTTTCAGGTCAAAGCTAGAGTAAGAAACCTTTACGTTCCTGCTAGACTTTTTTCAAAAAGATAACATGAGTGTTAGGTTTCATATCTATCACAAGTTGGGATTTCACTGTTTTACAATTCCATGTAGATGTCAAAAAGGATCATACATTTATCATTTTTGGGTAATGCAGATTGAGTTTATTTTTCTTTCTAAGCAAGCTCATGGGAAATTATTTCAGACTACAGGCTATCATCATTCATTTTAAATCCCTTTTGGGTTTTAAAAGTCATACTTTAGTAAGAGAGGAGTTTTTATGTTCTTTGATGCCAGAAGTTCGTACCTTAAACTTGCCAGGAGTTAAGCCTCTTAACAAAAACAAAAGAAAAATCCTCTTAAATCAGAAAGATTATTGGTATCAATATTCTAAATCACATTTTGAGACCCCATGAACCAAGTAAACGTTCTGCATGACTGAGCCCAATAGCACATTTACATACAATCTTATGAGAGGAAATACTGTGCTCACGTTTTACCAACCGTTACTATTTTCTACAGATATTCTGAATG
Organism: Aramus guarauna; assembly: GCA_013400195.1. Lineage (NCBI taxonomy): Eukaryota > Metazoa > Chordata > Aves > Gruiformes > Aramidae > Aramus > Aramus guarauna. The sequence continues at coordinate 154,131 of VXBL01003291.1, forward strand.
AGTCCTTAAGTGACTAAAAATTCAGCTTAAAATACAGCTAAATAGAATGTCATGAATAATATTCAAGGATTTTCTTTTCCTTTTGTTTAATTTAGGCCTGCAACAGAAGGAGCCTTTCATTCTAATTCTTTCAGTTGCTAAAATAATCCCCTTGTTTATAAAGCATTACTAGATTAATCCCAAGTGGCTTTCGAGGGCCAGACGAGGTGTGCTGAAGTGAAAGGGAGCAAACTCCCACAGGAGCGCAGTTGCCATCGGCCCCCCAGACTCTGTTGCTGCACATGGACCTGCTCCCCGGTATTGCGATGCTTTCTGCTGTGTATGAATCACGCTTCCACACTTACAGCTCTAAGGCTTTAAAGCCAAAAGTCAAAGTTTTAAATTATAGTATCTCCTGTGCTGAAGAAAACAACAATCAAATGTTATAGTGATTTCCTTGATAAAGATCTTCTGCTTTATTTTCTAAGCATCCTGTCTAAAATCCATGCCTGCTTGGTGTAATTCATGATCTAATCAGTGAAGTAACGTGACACAAAAGCCTATTTCCTCTGTGACATATATAAATTATCTTGTGATTTTATAAAGAACAAGTACAATGGCTTACCGAAGCATACGGTTTATACCAAATCAATAGTTTATCAAAGTCCCTGCCCACGGCAGGGGGTTGGAACTAGGTGGTCTTTAAGGTCCCTTCCAACCCAACCCATTCTGGGATTCTAGAAGTGACATAGTAGCTCAATGCCCTCACCCCAGCAGTGTGAAATCAAAGGCAGCTCATGAGAAATAACGAGAAGCCATCTAACCCGAAGGCTATAGCTGCTGTTTTCTAAACCAATGGATACAGTAAAACCTGATAATGTTCTGTGAAAAGCATAATCGGTAACCTGGGAGAAACCTCACTGACACTTCACATCAGAGATAAGCAGCTGCAGCCTAATTTAAAAATGTCTGAACATTAGTCTTTCTAGGTAGGAGGAGGGAAAAATCATTATGCAGCCGCCTTCTCAGTTCATCTGTCTCTAGCCTTGAAAGAAATGCCAGTATATTAATTGATTGGTGCTCCGTAACTTGCTCCAAACCCTCTGTTCTGCTCACTATCTTCATTATTGTAGCTGCATAATTAGAGGCCAACAGCAGAAGACAGCTGAGAGCACGGAGAGGTGGGTACATTACACAGAGACAAGGTGGATGAGGGCCCAGTGACATGATGAATTTTCAATCTCAAAAAAAAAAAAAAAGTAAGCGAGAAAAAAATCAGGACATGATGATATTTAAAATAATCTATTTGTCGGGAATTTAACCTAGCCTTCTCAGTACTGCCCACTGAGCATACTTGTCCCAGTTTTTATTCAAAGTTCTTTATTCATGGACCTGAATTCTAATAATGTTTATAAATCCTCACAATTGATTAGGACCTGTTGTAGAAAGCACTGTACAGACTGCACAAAGCAGAGTCCCTATCCCACAGAGCAGTTTATAATTTATGGATTAGACGGGTGGAGGCAGACAGGATTGCATGAGAAAACATGATAATACGTCTGCGGACAGCAGCGAGAGCCCTCAGCTCCCTGCTGTAATCACCGGTCATTTGCTATTGGCATCACTGCAACAGCCAGCACTAATGAGGCAGCTGAAGGACAGCACTGATGCTGACTAAAGGCAATTCTATATAGAAGCATTAAAATTAAAGATGCCTCCTCAAAAGCTACAAAGAAATCAAAACCCCCAGTCATTACAGAAAAAAAATATTCTTAATTGTACTAGTTGCTCGCTAGGTGTGCTGGGTGCTGTTGGAAGCACAATTCTAGATGTGATCTTCGGGACGTGCAGATTCATACCAAAACTCCGTGTCACTCCCCACCCGACACCTTTTACCTCTAAACTTAATGACAGCGTGAAGGAGAGCTGAGGTCAGAGCTGTCCGGCTTTGGTCTTTTCTACTTCACATTGGAGGGGAAGACTGCAAAGACACTCTGAGCTGGAAATCACGTTTCAGATCCGTGCTGGTCACTCCACAGAGCTGGGGGAACAAGGAGCACACAAATTTTTTATGTTTTTGCCTGGCGGGGTTGCTTTGCACAAAAAACTTTCATTTTCCAACTGGGTATATAACCAAGACCCAATCTGAAGTAAACACTAATACACGCACTGCTGAACCAAAGCGAAATTTTTACAAGCAGAAGAGCCACCGGAGCCAGTAAAAGAAGAAGTCATTCTGAAATGAAATCACTAAATCGAGATTTTGTTTGAAACATTGTCCATGCACGAGGACGTTGTTCTGGAAGTTTAATCTCAACAACAAAGCGAAGTTTTATTTCTGGCTTCCAAGTCCTCAAAACTTTAAACTGCCTGATATTTTTTCAAGCACCATTCCACTGTGACCCAGACCAGATTTTGGTTTTAGCTATAAAAATATAACCAATATCCAATTACTGCAATCTGTAACATAAATCATGGAAGAAGGAGTTGTATTTTTTTTTTTTTCCTAAAGAGATAGTAGTCACCTTTTTGATAAAATATTATCTCAAAGAAACAAGAAAATATTCCAGAAGAGACCACAGGAAATCCCTTGCAGCCCCTCTGCAGCACAGTACCTGCAGTACACACTGAATTTAGGTAGCAGCCAAATCGTACCCGTTTTGTTGATTTGGGGTCAATGATTCAATGATTGGTCTCTAACTTGGACTTCTGCTATGGAAACTACAGGTTCTCAGAGCGTGTTGGAAAAACGAGACACCTAAATGCATTTTGGAAATAATTTGGGAAAATAGCTTAGCTGCAGTTTAAACTAGCACAGAATTTGGGCAAGTGCTGTAATACTTTGTACTTCTCCAAAGCTACAGAATATAAAATGAAGTGAGAATTGTAGAGAAGTTCACCGGCCTTTCTTTGTATCTAGGCTCAAACTTAACAGGCGGTTTTGTAAAGTGGTAAGAATAATTTTTTTCTTCATTGTTACAGAAAAATTACAAAAGGCACAACTCTTCTTCTGGTTTTGAGACATAAGGCACTGGAGGCCTAAGTCCTATTCCAGATAGCTTTTTTTCCTATTTTTCACTAGGCTTGGGAAAAGGCTTTCCATCTTCACAGGCATAAAAAAAAAAAAAAAAAAAAAAAAAAAAAAAAAAAAAAAAAAAAAAAAAAAAAAAACAAAAAAAAAGAAAAAAAAAAAAAAAAAAAAAAAAAAAAAAGAAGTAGTATCAAGGCTTAAAAGCAACAACAAAAATCAATACTATGCAAACAAATCCTTAGTAAAACAACTCTGCAATGCTCTTGAAAGACCACAGAAGATTTATGACAGTGGAGAAGAGCTCCACTGCGCAAAGTGAAGAGCTGGGGAGCAGCAGAGTCCTGGGGAGGGCAAGCAGGGCTTGGCTGTTAGATCTTCAGGTTTCAAGGAACAGGGTTGTCAGGGTTTAGAAAGAGGAATACCATGAGGATGCTCTTGCACAGCTCCGGTGCAGGTTACACGGCACAAATTGATGAAGGAAAGGTAGATGGAATAAGAAAGGCTAAAGAAAAAGATCTCATCCATAGAAAAATATTCATTTCGCAGTATAGATATTATGCCAAGCTTTCAGCCTCCACAAATGTGTAGAACAAATAGTCTGTTACAAAACCAGGCTGATGTCTTAGGAATGAGCAAAGAGAAAACATATTGACTCAGAAGACTCCGTCTCTCTCTGACCTACTCCAAGAACACCAGGATCCCCATAGTATTATTTTAATCAATGTTTCTTTTCACTGGTCTCTCAAGCAAAATTACAGCATCAGTTTGTTCTTCCTGAGCTGACAACACTCTGAATTCTACAACTGGTGGAGTTACATTCATGCCTGTGAAAAAACCGCTTTACTCATTAGTGCTTTTTGTTTAAAGTGACTAATCCCATTCATCTTTCCCATCTGTTTGAGGATTTCTCTGAAGATAAGAACGAATGAGTACATTACCCTCCCTAATCAGGCTGAGGTTTGCTCCACGGCGGAGCTGCAGGAGCTTCTTGCGTGCCCACTACAAGGCGATAGTGATAGGTACTACAAGGCAATGGGTCCGATGTCAACACCAGGGTTTGACGCACCTCATAACGTAGCAAACGCCTCAACCTCACAGGCAGGACTTCAGCAGTCTGTGGAAATCAGCTATGAAACAGGGACATGCTTCCAAAATATATTTGCAAGTTACACCAGGAAAACAGATGGCAGCCAGAGGGTACAACTCCCTTCTACAAACTGACCACACAGCCAAAAATGTTTTTAAAGACAAACCAATCTTCCATTTTAGAATCCACATTTTTCTCCCAATACCCAGAACAATGCAATCCTACAAGAACTCTCGTGGTTTGCCACTTCTGAAGAAAATACTTCTCCAATACTTATTTCCTCCCACAACCATCAAACCTCAAACATTCTTTGCATTTCTGTACACATTTACGTCCTCATGATCACCTACATAACACACCAACACACATAACACATAACAGCCTAGTTTAGAACTCCTTCTGAAGGCAACGGCCACTCTTACACAAATGTTAACGGCTTGTGCCATGGATATTTATTTGTAATATTACAGCAGTTACATGGAATTTAAAAGAAAAATACTCATAGTGGAGATGATATAACAATTTAGATAAAGAAGAAAAACTGCTGAGTTGTGGGGGTTTTTTGTTCGTTTGGGGTTTTTTTTGCTTAGGCAAATGCTTTTCACGGGACGATAAGGTTTCTTGAGGTCACTGTGTTACAACCGCCATTTCCAATGGCAAAATCCCTAGAGCCTGTCTAAATACTACTTGGGGCACGGAGCTTGAGAAAAGGTTTTGTTTCTTTTCTTGATGAATCAAATGCATTCCACTGTGATAGTTCTGAGTTAAAAATAACTTCAATGCTCCACTCCAAGCAAGCTGCGGGAGTGCTGGACGCAGCTAAAAGCTCTGTGCGGTCCCTTTCCTTCTGCTCCCTGCACCACCCACCCTGCTCTTCCCTGCAGCTGGTCTCGCTGCTCTCGCTGCTCTCCCCTTTTCTGTCTCCACAACTACTGCCTGCTTCATCAGGGGAGCGAGGGAAGAAGAGGAGAGCGGAAAATAAATGCCACGGCAGAACCCTACCCTGCTCCCTGGCCTACCGTCGTCTTCCCTTTAGATTATGGAAAAAGGATTGAAAACAAAATAAGGAATACCTACATCAACTGTTTCTAATAAAATCTAAAGTTTTGCTAGTAACTAGTAGGATATTACATGAAATCAAATGCATTTTTTTCTCTTTGGTAGATCAACACGTAACACATAGTAAAGTAATAGTTTTGCAAGTGATAACATTTGATGTTCCCCATTTCAGTGTTCTTCAGTTGCAGTTTTAGACTTCTGGGTTTGTACTTTTTTAGGCCTGTTTCTGTAATTGTAGGATTTGCTATGCCAGAGTGGATTTACCAACTTCAGTTGGACTACTCTTCTTTTTTGGGGGATCTGCCTCTTTTTTTGAGCTGGAGTCTCAAAATTTGCGGTTTTGACACACATTCTTTTTTCCACTCTTTGGAAATCTGCCAAAAAGATAGCACAAGGACTTTTCACTACTGCTTGAATTTTTTTTATTTTTTTTTTTTCTGTGACTAAGTCACTTAAGAGCTTTAAGGTGTTCGGTGGAAGCAATTTCTTGCAACTACTGAGTAGTTCCCTTGATGAGTACAACAACTTTCACGGAGGAGCATTATCATCTTCCTTTGCCATCCTATTAAACTGTCTTTATCTCAGCCCACAAGGGTTTTTTCCATTCTCCTCACCGTCCCACCGCAGGGGGGAGCGGTGAGCGAGCGGCTGCCTGGTGCTCAGTTACTGGCTGGTCTTAAACCACAACAGAGCAGCGCAAAACTTTCTAACAGAAGCACGAAGACGAGCGCACATGGAAAAGAGCTTCTGAAAGGGTCAGACAGCAGAAGGGGTTTTCAGAAATGGCAGCAGTTAATTGCTACACAGCACTGAACGTGCGGCTTCATTCAAATGAGACGAGAAGAGGAGGAAGTCTCTTCCTCAGATAAGATGACACAAAGGAAAACCTACCATACAGCTTATAACATCCCAAAGCTAAGTGATGCTGGTCTTCTGACTTGCCAATCTCCAAGCTGTCTTGGCTGACACCAGGCCTTCACCACACTGAAAATGATAAAAGTATTAAGCGAGCAGGTTCTTTGTGCATACTTTTCCCTGGTCCTTTTCTAAAATAGCTTCTATAAATAAAGGTAAAATATGTATGACGTCCAACAGCAGGTTTTTTGGTTAGCTTTTGGAGGGGAGAGTGTTTGTAGAATCGTGGGTTTTGTCTGTTTAAATATGCTTATGGAGAACGAACTCGACTTGAAGAGCTCACATCAGAAGGACGAGCAGCTGACTCGAAACATTTATATCCTCATCCATCTGAAACCTACAACAAGACACAAGGAGAAAAAAACCACCTAGATTGAGGTACAACTCTGGGGCAGGAGTTTAAATACTCTGGTGATTTAACACTTATCCCCAAGCACCTTTGTTCTAAACTGCAATGATCTTCCGTCGGGGTCCTGACAATGACCCTGTCATGGCCAAACTTTCCCTTGTTTCTGGGAAACCAGAGAATTTAGCCATGGTTTCAGTGTTCAGGGTACGACTTCTCCAGCCTGCTTGAATAATTCAAATTGTTTCTCAAATAGCAGCTAAGAAAGTGGTGTGTGAAAGGCTGAGTAAATGGGATTTACCTACTGAGCAGGAAAACCTGCTTTTCCAGCTACACAAATTTAGCAGAAAACTTTGAGTTCATTTGGCTAAAATGACCGTAAAAGAGGGTGATATCAGAAGGGAGACATCGCCCTGGTTTGGACAGGAATTTCAGGTGCCTGAGAGTTTGAAATATTGAGGTCATCCTGAAAACTGGCAGCAGCTCTACGTAACACAATCTTTAACACAGTCAATAGGAAACCCAGGGGAGGAAGCAACCCACCTGAAATGCTACAGAAAGGAGAATTCTCTCCCTTTTTATCTTTTTTTATTATCATTATTTTTTTTTTCAACTTGCCTTTGCTCATTTATATTAAATAAAAATACAGATCAAAGGATTATATCAACCAGAGACATCATAAAACAATATACAGTTGAGCAGGCAAAGGCACATATTTGTAGTTTATTGGAACTCAAATGGAAAAGGTCTAAACTGAATAACCAATAAAATGTTCTTGGTTTATTTAGCTCACGAGATGAGGTTGTTAATGCCAGACCGCTGCCCAACTTATTTTGTGCTCATGACATCAGCTTTGGAAATATGAGCTGAGGTCAAAAACTAAGACACATTCTGGATGATATTCAAAACACCATTTGGTATTGACTGAAGCACATTATACACCGAGAAACACAGAAAAAGAAATGTAGCTTAATATATCTCCTCTCTGGTACTCATCCAGCCTATTTCTTCTACGTGCTCAAAACTGACTGTCCCGTGGTTTTGTTTGCAATATGAAGCAAATGGTACGAGAGTCTGAATTATGTGCCTAATTCAATAAATTAGTAATCCAGTCTGCTCTGTACTTTCTTAGTAATCTGTACAACAAAACTGAAGGGCAGAGCATCAGCTGGCTTTTAATCACTACATTAACACTGAACTTACTGTATATTTAATAATTTACAGCATCACGGTGCTTTCCAGGATGCATCATTGCTCTTTTCTTGGTGAGGTGAACAGAAGTCGGGGTACGGATGCTGGTTCCTCCCAAAATCCTGTATTTGACTGCTAAGTGAGAACTGAAGTTCAATAAAAATTTAATTTAATACTCTTAATCAAGCTCAACACTTGCACCTGAAAACCGTTCGTACTGCATTTGGGTAGAAAGTGTGCAAACATGAGGTGAGGGACAGTGGGACAGCAAAAGACCTTGTCTGTGCTACGCTGCTTTTCCTACGCAAGCTGGAAGTGCTACTGATGGGCACGGCTAGCAAACAGTAAGGGGAAATGAAGGATCATGAATAAATCATGCATCTTTAAAGCTATGTATTTTAGCAATTACAGCAAGATTCTCTCCCCTAAGGAGAAATGAAAGCATGTTGCAAATCAAGAAATTCTTACCAGTTTTCGTTTTCTTACGGGTAGCAGTGCAAGTCACTATCTAAGTACAAGTAACAGCCAATGGTGTCACATGTCATGCTTCACGATTACTGCAGCAAAAGAATCATTACAAGTTTTCCTTGTTTTTGTCACCAGTATGACATAGATGGAGACAGGAGGAGACACTGATGGACAAATGATGGGCTTTGAACTCTCAGAAATACTTCCATTTCCTTCTTGCAAATTATTATTTTCTACTTGCCTTGTCACAATACCTTCAAGTCCCAGTTTATTATGTTATACCTGTACAAAAACATAATACTGCTGTATTAAATTTTTGTTAGCAAAAAGAATGTGCACTCAGTTCTTTCAAATGCACACAGATGTTAACAGCAAAAGTCATCTTTCAGGTTCAAGACCAAACCAAAGAATCGGGCCAAATAATTCCTACCACACACTACTATTAAGTTGCTATCAGCCTGGAGAAAAACAACAACAACAACAACAAAAACCAATATACGGATATGTAGAACATCTTGGAATATTTAGAAATTATATACAGATATTTGGAATCCTTCATACATAATCATGTGTCCCATGAAGTCAATGGAAATTCTTCAAAGGTGACCCAGCGCTGTGCTTTATGCAGCTATTTGCACGAGAATGATAGTAAAAATCCATCATAGTAATGGTACTTTTGTCTTACAATATTTTAAGCTTGCCCTTGTTACCAGACAGACTTGCTCTGCTACCTGCTTTGTGTATTTCAAGTACGCTGACTTTAACAACCCACTAAGGTCAATTTTGATAAGTCATCATAACACTAAAATGATGCCCAACAATACATTATAAAGACTGATATTCAAAAAACAAACACACCTGAGATATTCCCAACTCAGATATAAATGCAAAACTCTTGCCATTCTACATCAGAAGTTATATAAGTATTTACACTATAAATGGCCACACTTAGAGCTCCTTCCAATCCACATGATTCTACCAAAAGTTGCATTCTACTTTTGGACCTGTTCACTTAAGCTACGCCTATAAAGGGACATTTTCTTATTTGGGCCCCAGTTCAAGATTTTTACTTGATGCATGAAAAAATCTTGGCGCGTGCTTGACTGATTTCCAACCAAACCTCACCCTGTCCACAAGTATATTAAGTCTGTTGTAAGTGTACCTAGAGACATAAATCTTGCAGACAGATCATTAGCAAAACAGAGTAGCCCAAACACAGCTCACACAGATGTGTGCAGGACCAAGAGGTCTCCCACAAGCTTCAAGCTCCTTCTGCCTGTACCAAACTGTCATGCAGCAAGGCATCATCACCTCTCGTCTGCCCCAGACCCTACCTGCCAGATGTTGCTGAGTGGTCAACAGCAGATGATCAACTGGATCAAGGCAAATGGGACATGTGTGGTGCTTTGACTCGAGGAACAAGGTCCTCCCTCCACCAGGAGCTCGGGCACACATCCCAACACGTCGTTCTGCAGCGAGGCAGATTGGAGCTGCTGGGTAGCTTCACAGGTGGCAAGATCTTGTTGTGTTGTGAGGAAAAACCTGAACTGGCCAGATCCTCCATCCTCCACAAACTAGGGCAAGGTTTGCAAACTGTTGACAAAGATTCAGTTAATCCCACCATGTTTTTCCCGGTTTCCAGGCCTCATTAGTCCCTGTGAGAATGCCTTTCTGCAGAGGCAAGGAAAGAAAACCATCTTACAGTACAACTACTTTAAAGAAAAATTAATAGCCTCCCTTCCTTGGGGGACCATGCTGAGTCATCAGTTCTCCAGAACATCCACTAAGAAGTAACTGGGTTCAATGGCAAGCAGTTCAAATTTAAGTGTGTTGCACACATTCTGGAGGCTTGATGGGTGCCTACAATTATGCCAATTCATCTTGGCAGTCACCATTGCAAGAAAATGCATCAGAAATACCTCAAACCAGGATAATTTGACCTCCCTAGAATAAAATATACCTCTTGCATTTCCCAAGTCATTTAACAACCTTGCCAAATCCCGCAGGTTTGGTTTAAGCATGAAGACACGCTATCTTCCAGTTCAATGCATCTTGTTTACAATTCAACAGAATGGAAAGCAACACACATGTAGTATATTTTCCTCCTTGAACATAATTAATGTTACTTTTGCAGTAGAAATAGAAAAACATTCATGCATCACTTAATCAACAATGTGAAGTGAGAGTATCAACACCCACTTTAAGTATTTTTTTCTAGGTTTAAGAGTTCCCCCCACCCTGTCATAATAAACCATTTATTTAGATTTCTCTAATTCAGTGCTTCAGTAAACACTGTGAAATCTAGGCTTGCTTTTAACCACAGCAATCTGCCTAGAGCCATGGTTGACACGTCTTGTTTTCCACATTTTAGCAGCTAACAAATGTGAGAAAGTCAAATCAAATTCTGTGTCTCCCACAGAACAACATCCTAAGAGGCTGTGCGGGGCAGCTTTCAGAGCCTCGGTGATGAAGCAATCTCCTTCGCAAAGCACAGATGTTTGATTACACCAAGGAGTAACACCCAGAACGTGCGTTTCCAACTCCTTCCCTACCCAGCCTGCACAGGTAAGGCTGCGAATGGAAACCCTCTAAACTTTCCAGCAATAGGGAGCTTGGGAAAGTTTTACAAATTGCCAGTTGTCATCATGACATTGACTTTTAAATCAAGCAGGACACCCAATTAATTTGTTATCTTAGAGCTTGAAAACCCAACTCGAAGAAAGTGTAAATGGAAGAAGAATGATTCAGTTTTGTTATTATTTTCTATAAACATACAAGTAGTCAGATAGGCTAACAAAGTCAGGGAGTTCCACTGCACGAACTTCAAAGGAGAGTAAATCCCCATACGCAGAGATTACAACAACTTTGATGTTCCTCAAATAATCTGTATTTTTCCTACAAGTTTAAAAGAATATGTTTTGGAGAATAGGCATCCTTTGACAAATAGCAAGCTTCAAAAATTTTGATTGTATATTTGTTATGTAAATTATAATTTAATAGTTAAAAATTATTATTGTCAGTGCCAGATAAGTGAAAACAGTATTTATAACAGAAACTCACATAGAGACTGAACTTATAAATATTCCAGTTAATTGGTACAAGTCATCTTTTGTGACCATTAACCTCTGATTTTCAAATTAGTTCCAGATGGATACAGCCTGACAATTATGTGAAGAAAATGCTAATGGAAACGTCCAAACACAAAGCAGAGCTTTACAAACCTGGTAATGTACGGCCCTTGCACAATTTACTGGTATTTTCCACCCATCTGTCATTTGGTACGTTTTACTTTTCAGCAAGAAAAAACTTGTAGAAATAAAAGGTATCGCCCTGTCTGGTTTGATGGATTCTTCTCATTTATCATATCAGAAAACGCTGTGAACTTTCAGAACTGCAGGCATTACCAGACACTACGTATTTAACCATGGGGGAGTCTGCGTTAATACATTATCTTTTTCCCTTTTTTTTTCAGGACAATGCGCCCAAGAATTGTCACATGTAACAATTCTAAATATACCCCTTGGAGCCCAATCCGAGCAGAAAAGCAGGTTGTGCTGTACGCACTCTCCCAGATTAGGCACTAGAAGCCTTCACTGTGAGAACTGAAACACGTTTTTCCCATGACAAAGTTACCTCCCTACGCGTTACTATAAGCACAGCCATTTTATAACGACCATCAGACTGTTAAATTGGGGAGAGAGAGTAAAACCAGGTATGCACCTCGGAAATTAAAACGAAGTTTGAAAATACAGAAATAGTGTTGCCACCGCTGTGGCAGCTGACTGCAATGTATCATATAAAATTATTTTAAGCAAATATTGTGAAAATATTCATAGCAGCCACATTAAAATGTTGCAACGCAAGGGGGAGGAGGAAGTGACAAGATTAATACTTTTCTTTCAAGCTGCTTTAAAGCAGAGCAATTAATCTATTTTTTAATGGAATAGAGTCAAACTTAATAGCTGTATCTTAAGCAAATGAATTTCATATAATGTGTCACTAATAAAGCATTAGTGTAACAAAACATGATCCAACTTGGGGTTGTTTGGGGTTTTTCAACTCTTTTTTTATGCACCTACTACAACCTTGAATAACAAGTCCCATAATTCCTGAATATCCAGTCCTAGTCAATGAAATTCCACAGATTTTCATTAAAAGACAATTGTTTTGCTGGGTTGAGCCACGTTTGTGTACAGAAGCCAAGCCAAGCTCTGCGTGCTCACACCACAGAAGAGCAGCAGAAATCCAGCTATGCGCTCAAGTTAGATCTCAAAATAACTTAAAACATTTTTCTTTCAAAAATGCTGTAGGTATTTTCTGCCATTAGCCTAACAGTTATAGGATTCACCCTGGAATACCTGGACTCAACTCCTCCCATGCAGGGTCTTATATCTACATCACTTTTCTCACTGAGAGAAACTGCCCTAATTTTCCAGCACAGGGATGCACCGGCATTCCCTTTCCTCTCCTCTGGAAGCCACGACATCAGGCAGAGATGAATTAAAAATGCAGCCAATCTCAGAAAAGGAGCATCAGAAGATGAAAATCCAGATCTTCAACAGCCGTATTTAAAGTACCGTTACTTGCTCCTTATTAAGCTAAATCTTCAAGACAAAGTGATTAAGAGAATTTATCTAATGATGCAAGACCTGCTCCCAGAATGCTGGAAATTTATTGGCTTACCATAAAGGGTGTTAGAAACGACCCACCAACCCAACCCACCAGCTACAGATTTTGACATCAGATTTTGATCCGTTGTGTTACATTCGTGCTGAACTGAACTAATTTCCCAACAAGAAATATCATCCGTGGTGTCAAACTCAATACGGTTCAGCTTACAGCTTATGCAAAGTAATTTTCTGGGATGTCTCAGACTCCTAATTACTCTTAGAGTCCTACCAATTTCTTAATCAAAGAGGGAGAGAGCCCCAACTTGGGGTGTGTGACAAAATCCCTGGACAAACCAGCCTGGGATTTTCCCTTTCCATGGCAGCACTGGCTAAACGGTGAGATGCTTCTTAATAACACATCCCTCTCACCAAGAGCAGAGAACACTGATGCTCGAGGTCCCTTTGTACAGAAGATTAAGTTTATTGAGATGTGTTCATACTCCTGACCTCTTTACCTAGACGAACGGGTGTCAGACGAGTGCCCCAAGTGCTGCACAGCCCCGCGACGGAGACGACCGCACCGCTGCAGAGCCGTGCTGCAGAGCGCGCAGCTACCCGTGCAGCACCAGCCGTTGTTTCAGCTCCAATCACTCGTTAAAATTCTATTTATAATTATCTTTTCTTACCTGGATGCCTGAAGTCCGCTCATATAATTCTACATTTTCTTTTCTTTTTCTAAGGAAATGTAAATATATACACACCCGCCTTTTATTCACGCTACTAAGGAGTTAACTTTCTGCTGATCTGCCTAAAGCTGAACCTGGTTATTCGCCCAGTAACAGTGTGAGCACTGCAGGGACAACCACCGCCTCTCTCATCGATCTGCCCCGAGATGCTTTGCATGCTCTCTCCCAGTAAAATAAGTGTAGGCCATTACTTCCCTTTTCAAAACAAGCCCCATAGAAACATCGAATTTCCTCACACAAGTTTGCATCCTTTGAATGAAGGTGCAATATCAATTTTCCAATTTTACGGTCTACTGCCTCCCAAAAAATTATAATTTGTGGGACTTCAGCAAGCCAATTTATACACTCATGCAACTTTCCTCATTTCACTAATACACTGATATAAATTCTAAGCTAAATACTCTGACAGTTTAGGACCACAGTACCTCGGCAGTAAACCTTAAAACAGATGGCATCGCCGTCCTACAGTGAAAACACTTCTTAGGCCCCTTTTTCTTCACCGTCACTTCTTAAGCTCCGTTGGGGTTTAAGCCCATGGGTCCTGATCACTCCCAAAGAAGTTTAATTTGATGTTTCCAGATTACCTAATCCTTCTATTATTTTTAAATCCTGCTTAATTCTCAGACATTTGCAATATTAAATCATGCACCTTCTTCATTATTGACCCCTCCAGATTTTATAGCAAGAATTATATTTGCCAAATAAAGTTAGCTTCAAACTTTCTATAGGAAGAAGAGATGTTGCCTTGGAAAAAGAGTGATCTTGTTATCGCTCCATTTTAATCTGTCAGATCACAATTCTGATGAGTAAATCAAAGTGGATGTTTTGTGCTCTACCTACGAAATTAGTTTTACATTCTGCCCTTAATGATCAGTCTAGCCTTTATAATTAATGTCAGCATCCATTTAGCTCTACAGAAACAGTCCCATTTTAACCAATCCCTGATACATTTACTTATAATTCTTCAAATGTCAATTTAATGTTTTAATAGGCCTTATTTTCCCATGTCAGTAGGTTGGATTGCTTTTCATGTGACCCCTTTACCAATAGAGCCATCATATTCCACCTGGCTGTAAAATCTGAAGAACAAATTCCACCTGCTGGTCTGGTTTTGCTTTTCACGCAGCCTCATTTTCCCTTGCTCTCTGGCTTGTTCTCAGGTGAATGTTTCTTCGTCTTTCCTCTCATGACAAATTCCCACATCTGAAGAAATCCCCAGGCTTTCAGTGGAGAGATTACACCAGGATTTTATACCTCCCGACAGGATGTCTCTGGTGCCTCCCTCAGCACAGGCATTTGCATTACCAGAACAAAACCCCAGGGAACTCTCTCTGCACCCGCCGCCTTCTCTTGTCCTCCAAAGAGCACATGAGAAGAATCATGAACAAGAGAACAAGCACGGTCACCTGCTGCAGTGCCATTATTTGTGTTAATGAAATCAAAACCTGCTGTCATGCTGATTCTTTCCTGCCTTTCTCAGATTTCTCCAACTCATCCTCTTCAGTCAATAAACAAATCCAATCACTCAATCCAAAGACCCATTTCTACCTCATTTTCCTAAAAGATACATGTCCTTTGTCAACATGTTTGAGCTGAGAAATGGATTAAGGACCTTGAAACGCCTATTCGTGAGCACAAAATACCACCACACTACAAGAAAATTTTTGCTTTTTAGAAGAAGTTAACTCCAGAGCGTCTGTAAAGGGCCGATTTCCCTCCAAAGACCCTGACCACCCAGACACCTCTGTTATTTTGTGATACCAAGGTGAGATAAACTGAACACTCCGCAAATTGCAGTGCATACCCAAATTAATAGACCTTTGCACAGGGCTCAAAAAACCAGTGTCAACTGCAGCCCATAACTATCTGGTTAACAAAAAGCATTTTGCTCCTTACCCCTTCTCACCCTGCTCCCCAGGTCAGCATTATTCCAAGGATCTTATTTTCACTCGAGTCCCCAGAGCCCCAGATGTCTCTCTTGAACATTTCACAGCAGGTAAGCAGGGAAATTACTGCTCATTTCCTCCCCTTGTTTCCACCTCACGGTTCCCTGACATTTGCAATTCAGTCTCCTGTCCACTTCCACCTCCTTTTATCCTCAGTCCAACACCCCACACCCTGACATCTTCGGAGCAATGAACTTCCTTCCCGAATGCATGCCGCTATTGTACAAAGGCAATTACTTCTACAACTGCACTTGGCTACCTACTGATTTTCTTCCCTCATGATCCGCTTTTGCTTGAAAATCTGTGCCTTTCACCCTAAAACTAATTATTTCTCTAATCAAGAAGTTTAACTCCTTCCCATAATTATTAGCCATGCGGCTATCATACAATCCTGTGATAATTTTGCAACACGCAGGTAAGCCACGTAAAGACCATACCATCTGGCACTTCCCTGGTGGTGACGTTTAAAAGGTTTATCTCCACTAGAAATGGCCAGTTATGAATACATTGCTGGATGTTTGGGTAATCACAGCTTTGAAGATAATCCTCTTCCCGAGCCTCTTACTGCTGGAGCCTTCACAACTCTGATGTCCGGACAGAAAGTTTACTGTTCCCTGAGACATCCCTAATGGACTTCCCTCTCATCTGCTAAATACAGACCCCTCATCTCTCTTTGGGCCCACCACCTCCTCCAAAATATTATAAAATCTGGGCAGATGCAGATATTTCAATAGTTTTGGGTCATTCTTATTTTTAGATCCCTTTCTGCTTCAAATATTGTTATTCACCTTTGGAAATTCAGATTTAGTGATGCCTTCTGATGCTTGTCTTTTTAAAGACGGACAAAATGGGGGGTTTTAAGCGATATCTACCTTCTCTGAAGAAATGTCACTCTATTTTTAAAGGTCTGACTGTGTCCTTTGCCAATTTGTTTATGGACTTAAAATATAATCTCTTTTAAACTCTCTCTTTGCTTATATACTGTAGCTTTATGTTTCATACCATCTGGCCTACTAGTTATTCTCCACCCATGCCAGATTTCTACTCATCTTCTGTACCTGTATGACGGGTTTGCATTAAAACTGCCATAAAGTCTGTCCATTGCATAAAAATAAAGAGAAGCAAAGAGGGGGGAGAAGCCCCAGAAGGTGTTGGTTTGGGTGTTTTTTTTTTAGTGGGTTTTTTTGTTTGTTTGATCGGTTGCTTTTTTTAACTTCTCTAAATTGTCAGTTGTCGAAGTCTAAATTGATCCCTTTCTGACACCCCTCTGACAAAACCCTTTGTGTTGTAGGTTTTGGTTTTGTATTTTTTTTTTTTTGTTTACTTGCTGCGGTTTGCTTTTATTTCAGTTTTTAACAGAAGCGTTGTCTGAGCCTTTTGTACAATAGAGAAGTCAGAGCGCCTGCCGCCTTCCAGCGCTTCACGTTTGCCATCCGCTCTCCGCTCTGCGCCTCTGGAGGACGGCCAGCAGAAGGCACGGAGCAGAAAGTTAACGCAGTGCAGCGAAGTGATCTGCCTCAAAAATACGAAGTGGCAGGTCTCAGACGACAGGAAGGAAGTTTCTGCTTTCTAATGTTGAGTCAGCCACCAATATCTGACACCTTTTTTTGATAATTTTAGGGTGTTTCTTTACAGAGACTGACCTGAAACAAGATCATGAGCTTTCCTCAAAGGGTTACAGGTTGATTGAAATTTTATGGCTCAAACTCCCAAATTTAAGTTTCTAGATTATTTGAGCATATTACATTTCTCGATGTTCATTTGCCCGATACGTGAATGACATTAACAGGGAAATACTAACAAATACCCGTCTACAGCTCCTCGTGGAAAGCCTCTACAAAATTGCTATTCCAATAGAGTAGGAGGAGGCTTACACTTCAGATCTGTATTTTTACATTACTTCTCTTTTTCAAACAAGAAATCGCTTCTCCTCCTCAGTCTCTGCTTGCTTATCTCCTCAAACAAACAATGAAAACAAGGAAAGGAAAATAAAGCAACCAGCTTGCAGCTCAGAAATAACACTGACCCATTTCATCAGCTCTGACTATTACAGATTTATTACATTTCTTTTCTGCTCCCCTGCTTTTAAACATTCTAGTTCATGTCTCAACTCCAACTCTTTCCCTTGTGAGATGCTGGCTCACCTGCAGACAGAAGACCCTGTCGACAGGAACGTCGTAATCCACAGCCATGCTGATCGTGACCTCATGCATGAGTCACTGCAAATCCCCTCTCTCACGATGCTTCGCTCCAGCTCAGAGCCGCTACTCCGGCAAGCAATCTCCTCGTCTCGGACCGCAAGATAATGAAATTCTCTCATCACAAGACTGCAATTCCTTTCCTGCCAGGCAGCATCAGAAGCTGAGGCGTACGTTTTTGCGTACAAGGTTTGGCTGGAACGATCAAAACACCTTAATGGGAACCATGTCTGTGCTCCTCCAGCAATTTCTTCAGAAGAAAAAAAAAGGTTTCCAAAGGTTTCCACTGCGGCACTCCATTCAAACCCTTCAGAATGTTTTCCATAGCACTTTCACCCATTATTTTAACAGAATTGGTGTACTAATCTGATCAATCATTAGTATTCTTCCTTGGAGTCTTCCTTCTATAAATATGATTTGAAAAATACAGAACACCTAATTACACAAATCAGAATTAAGACGAGTGAAATTCCTGCTCTTTGTATGCTATCTCACAATACGAACGCTTCTTCTTCTCTGGGCATAAGGCGTCAGCTTTCTGAATACTTTAAGCTATCAGTAGTAGACAAGACTTGTCTTGCATAAGAAAAGCTTTTTCTGTGCATTTTTTGAACGATGGAAAATTGTGCCCTGCTCTGATCAGTTGCTGGGCAGGCGAATATCGTGCGAGAGGGTTAAAACTGCTTTTGCTGTCTCTATTAACTTTCCAACTGCCCCCTGAATCATTAAAAGAACTAGTTTGACCGCTTGCCCGTTCTCTAATTCTATCATTACTGCCAGAGAAAACTAAACCTCCCATGTTGAAATCTTTTTAAATGTAAATAATCTGTAGCATATATTTTCTAAAGAGAATATTCACTGGAATGATGCAAGAGGAAGTTTCTGGAAAGTCTTTTTGGTAACACAAAGTCTTCTCTTCTATAACGTGAATCTCCAGATACTTCTGCTCTGATCTCTTCTGCTGCAGTACACCTCTTCTTAATACTTTTAATTGTTACCTTTCCCTTCCAAAGGCAAGGACCCATCTACTTTTCTTAAAGATATACCTGTCCTTTTGAAAAAGGTGGAAAAATCTTAAAGACATGAAAGACAGTTTGGCAACTAAATAACTCCCCCACCTGCACAGCCTTCACTCTGCCCCTCCTACTCACTCATCCGCATTGTGCTCAGTTGGAAATTTATTCCCCACTAAAATGTAAAGCAAGAACAGAAGAATTAGCATTGAAACCAGGCAGGAGTATTTTAGTATCCAGATCGTAGGAACAGATTTCTCCACAACGTGAACAATAAAGTCATGGAACTTCTTCAGATACATCAGCACTTGAGTGATGTTCATTGTACAGAGATCTAAAACGTGCCCGAGTCACGTATCAATAAGATTTCCTCAAACCTTTCACCAGATGATCGCTTGTACTGCTCCAATAGGAGGAAACTCAAATCTTTCAAGGTGGGATTTGATTACTGCCTGCGATTACATAGGGAATGGTGTATCATCAGTCAGGCCATAAGCAGAAGCAACAGACCTCACCTTGGCAGCTATTTTTTCTTTGTTTTTTTTTAAACCCCTAGATGTCAGTGAAAAAAAAAAAAAATAAAAATCTTTGTCACATGTACCTTTCATCTCCTAAATCTGATGCTTTTTAATCATGGATATTAGAAACGCCATCCCAGCACTGATGTACTGTATTGTAAAGGCAAAAGAATTTTCTTCTGCAATGAGCTGTTAAACACTACGGCTTGCCCATCACCTGTACTCTCCTAAGAGTCAATGTCACTGTAGCTTTAAAAATCCTCTGCAAAGACCTGAATTTCTTTGCTTGCCTCCTGTTGCTGAGGAAAGGATTAATCCAGCAATAGAGAAAAAGTGAGTGTGTCTCCAGGATTGGGTAAGGCTAAGGAGAGAGAGCTGTAGGACAGCACAACCCCAGGAAGTATCTCAGAGGGTTTCTGAGAACCACGTTTTAGGACAGCAGCCCTGCTTACCACCCTGGGGATCCAGTCCCTCAGCCTGGCTGGAGAGCGGTGCAGCAAGCGCGAAGGGGACAGAATTGCAGGACTGATGCCTGAAAGGTATCTCCATCCTTCAGGAACAGAAACTGAAACTCAGTAACACAGGAAAAGTCTTCTTGAGATCCTTAACTAGCATAGATTTGTGCCATTATAATGCCGCAGAATTTTTGTGCCCAGTATTTTTATATCTATATTCCACAAGGGCTACAAATAGGGGAAAAAAAATGTTTTGACATATACCACTCAAGTGTGAAAGTAACCTTTAGCTTTAATGGTTTATTCAGGAACTATCCTGGTGTTTTTAATTAGCTAATGCTTCACTAAGATCTGCAGTCCCCAAAAGAACATAATAGTTCCATAAAACGGCTCTGTTTTAATTTCTCTAGTTTTAATGTAGCGCACAATCTCCCATCCTACATCCCAACTGTAATTAGCATGGCTAATTACTGAAACCCTATGAATCGTAGTTGCAGTTGCTATAATAAGTACATTTAGTGTATTTCTAAGTACATTACTGGTATTACAGAATTTATTATGAAGACACAGTAAAGAAAACAGGGTGTCAATGCGATCAAATACTCATGGGACTGGCAGAGGGGGAAGAAAGTTACCCTTATGGGAACAGCAGATCTCTCCAATGCATTAGGTGATTTCTAGTACTTATAAAATGTTGCATAAAAAAAAAGTTCATTAAAAAAACAGAAGCCTCCTCAAACAAGTGGTAGAATGCTAATTTAAAACAACTGTCATGAAAGTGAAGAAGAATTTATTTCACAATCTTTAAACCACATCAACAATATTATTTCCTGACAGAGAGACTATAAAGTCCAAAGCCTATTAAAAAGGGGCTTCACATCTTTGAGATTTGATAATAAATTCCAAAGATGTGAAATCCCTTTTTAATAGGCTTTGGATATTAACAGTAATATTTCCCTGTAGTAAGATTATAGGCTGAATTTCCAGATCTCAAACCATTTTAGAATGAGTCAACCTGGCAAAACTCTCCTCACCCAGATCTGTGCAAAGCATCAAGACAGTGAACTCGCTAAATTTATCTTTCATTGATAAATATTAAATCCTGTCAAAGATCACTTACATAAATGACAGAATACTCACTCCCCTTCTGTGCATCTATATGATGAAACTATCCCAGAGTGAAACAAATGTATCCATCGAGCTAGACTTTGTTAATTGAAATAGGAAGCAAAATTAAAAGTTTAGCCAGTGGTGCCACAGTATCTTAGAGATCCTACCACAATATTCATGAAGCACACATACTCAGTTTCATACCTCCAAACTTGTTTTTTCTTCCAATACTAGGCAATTTAAAAACGCAGCTTTGGGAAGGAAGGCGAGCCGAGGTATCCACAGTGTTTCAGTGAACGCAAGTCACCGCAGCATGCCAGCACAGATTCAGCTTCAAGTCATCGTTCTCAGACCACGCCAGTCTAGAAAGAGAATCTGTCTTCTGCTGAGGGAGAATCTCCAGAATATTTTTCAAAGAATATGCAGAACAAGCAAAAAACCTCAAACCTCAAAAAACTAAACCAACAGACAAACAAAACCCCCCAACCCAGCTGCGGCAACCTCTCCTCCGGTCCCACCAGCTGGAAGAACATCCTGACTGACCAGGACAACTGCGGTTACCCAACACCAACTCCTGCTACAGGGTAAAACCAACCCAATTTGCCCCAAAGCCCCCAGAAAAATAGCAACAGCAGCCTCATGACATCACGCCACTGCGTCCTTAGGGTCATACTTACCAGTGGCAAAAGTTACCCCATAACCCAAAGGATTCTGAAGGAAGACAGCCTTTTCTTGTAGGGAAAAGTTCCTGGAAAAAAACCCCATCTTCTTCCCCCTGCCTCTCCCCCCTTGTTTTCCAAAACAAGAAGCCTCACTTTTACTAATCAATAACTGACAATTGGAATTCTTCAAGAAAGGAAATTGGTGGCAGGTGTCAGACAATCCAAGGTAATAATAGAGATGTTCTTCAGAAATTTAAGTGTCATCTCATTACCAAGGTTCAAAAAGCAATGCTATCCTTTAAGTCTACACTGCACGTGCATATGCTAGAAATAATTACTTGCTACTCCGTGATGCGCTGTTGTCTTGTTTTCTAACTTGTGAGTAACAAATAAGACAACTTAATTTCAACAGAAGATGCTCATGTCAAGCTTGCCTCTAATATTGTCATTTGGGGGGGGGAGAACAAAACAGCATTTTAGTTCAGCCCTCCCACGCTGAAGGAGAGTTTCTACCGACGAGTCGCACAGAAATATTCTAGCCCAGTAGCCATTATGTGCCCGGTTACTTGAACATTATTTTCACCTCACCAGGAGTGAATCCATTTATCAGTCCCAGGGTACCTGCATCAGAGTCTCCGCTGGCCAAGCTCACCTCTTTTTTTTCCCCGCACTCCAGGACGGCAGAGCCCTAAAAGCAAACAGCACCTCAAGCCTTGGAAGTGAGTAATCTTGCCCTTATATCCAGATTGCAGGAACAAACTTAGTCCAGCACCTGTGCTACACATTATATTGTCCCTCTCTAGCTATTTTTGTAAGGTATTTGATGGGGGATGTGCATGTTACCACATTATATTGACTTTGTATCAGTTTTATGCAAGCATCCTTTTTCAAGAACCAGCTGAAGCTATGCATTATTGGAGAATCCTTCGGGTATATGCGTGGTTACAACTCCATGAAGTGTGCCTGAAAATTATCACATTTAGGGTTAAGAAGATAATCTTGTTAAACCCTAATTTTTTCAAGGTGTCAGGCATGCAAGATTTACTAATTTTCTCATCTAGTATGCCAAATAATAGTTCTAACTGATAAACAATTATCAGGCTCACATTCAAACTTGAGATGCAAGTTGTGGAAATGTCAAATTCTATATATAATTTTTATTATTGCAGGAAAAAAATTCCATCAAATACAAATACATAAGTTTAGTGTGAAAGAAACAGAATGTGACTGAAGAACTGAAGCATATAAAACCTGAGACATCAGGTGCATAAATTCTTAGAAATAACCTCTTAAAACTATCAGAAATACCTAAAACATCCCAAAAATCTGTTACTACGCACATTTGCTCCAGAGAGTTCCTAACGCAAGTTACAATTTTACCACTGATTTTTAATGAGAAAGTCCATCCCTCCACTCCATCTATTTGGGGGATTCCCACTGATTCACAGAGAAAGTTACAGTTCTGGGGGCATGAAACCTTTGCAGTTAAATGCAGCTTAACTACGGTGTCTTCAGTACTCCTAAAGTGAGAGCTGTCCCTGACATCTGGCTTCGACTGGCACAGCCACTGAACCTGAAAATTGCACTGATATCTGGGACCCTGCGACGTTATCTTATGCCTTCACTGGAAAAAGACCGGATCCGCTTGTTGCCAAGCAAGTGTATTAACTCTTGCAGTAACTCAGCTCCAGGATGGAATAAACGTGGATGAGCTAGTTCTATAAGCCACCCAAAAAAACCCAGCAAAACGCAGCATTGGGATGGGTGGAAATCAAAGATAGCCCTTTTGACTGTCATGAATATATGGTCTAAGATGTATTTTCCGTTGTTCCTGAACACGTGCTGCCTTTGTATGGCAGACTGAACTGCTTTTGAGCTGTTGCGCATTTACAGCTTGTAACAAAAGACTCCTGTCACACCGCTGGATGTTCCTGCGAGACCACTTGCTGACTCAGCAGCATATCCCTGTCCGGGAGCTGGAGGATTGACCATCACCTTTTATATGGGCCAGATTATGAAAGTAGGCTCTCCAAAGCTGTTTTGAAATACATCACAAAGACCAAAAACCCACCAAACCAGAACAGTCCATAGCTACAGTTCCCCTTCATGTCCTCTTACTCTACTTCCACCGAGCAAATGCTTTGTGGAGTATTTCATTAATTTGTATGAAAACAGCACAACGTCCTATATCAAATGCTAAGCAGGACTTCTTATGCTATCCAGCACGAAGCGTGTGCTAAATGTTTGTTACATACAGCAATTGAATAGTCTAAAGCAACTTTTCCAGAGCTGGACACACTGCTGGTTTCTCAGCTCTCGTTACATTAAAGGGTCGCTGAATCCTCAACCCTCCATCGTTCAGATACCTGCCTGCTGGAAGGGATGCAGCGCAGGGAGCGGTGCTCCAAGACAAAGCCACGTGCAGCAGCACGCTATGTGCCGGGCCATCCGCAGGGACCTGCGCTCTGCAAACTGCTCTTTCTGTATGTGTTGGTTCCTCCTTTCTTTTGCACTCAACTGGCAGGCTGTTTTCCCCAGAACCGCCTTGAGATGACTTGCTTGCACCTTAGTCAATGCAGAAGCATTCAGTACTAATTTTGCCTGTGATGACTGTATTTTAAGAGCCCAATAAATCTTTTCCATAGTGACTGAAATTCTGATTTTTTATTTTTTTTTTACCCCTCAGCCTGGAGCAAGAAGGTTTT
>VXBL01003291.1:178582-203185 GCA_013400195.1 Aramus guarauna
CCCTTAAGAACTTCTTCTGAAATAGCATTCTATA
Organism: Aramus guarauna; assembly: GCA_013400195.1. Lineage (NCBI taxonomy): Eukaryota > Metazoa > Chordata > Aves > Gruiformes > Aramidae > Aramus > Aramus guarauna. The sequence continues at coordinate 178,617 of VXBL01003291.1, forward strand.
CTGGTAGGGCAGCTAAATCAAGATTTTCCTAAATTGTCCACATGTAGCAGGACTTTAGAATCATAGAACCTGGTACAGAATCACATTTTCACCAAAACACCTTTCCTACCAAGCCTCAAAGAAGATACAGCCCCCAAAATGCTATTGGTGAAACACACTGAAGTACGCGGAACGCACTGGTTTTCACAAGTACCTTCTTTAAGTTTAATAATAAAATATTTCTTGGTAAATTATCCATGATGAAAAAGGTTTTTTTTCATTTAAATAGTCAAAGGGTGAAGAGAATCAGAAGTACAGAGAGTTCAGTACTTAACTCAAAATTGCCCTCCTAGTTAATCATTGGGGGTGAAGAGAACCAGGGCTTCTCACCTCAGACCAATCAAACTACTGAGCTAACGATAAAGGCACAGACATAGTAATGCGCTTCTTTTCAGAACAGAAAAGAATTGGGAGTCTTAAGTGGGAGACAGTTCTCCCATAGGCAACAGCTGGGACATAATTATTCCTCAAACAGGAGGCTGTAAAAATTTCAATTTTAACAGATTTGTATAGCATGTAATAGTCACATAGCCCAAAAAGTGGATTTTCTCCCTCACTACACGTTCATTTGATCACACAGGTTCTTCAATGAGTAATGACAAAACCACTGAAGTGGCCTGTTTTAGCCAGTGCCTTGTTGACAGGCATCTCTCTACTATTGCAGCTGAGAAGCTTCTCTGATGAGCTAGCCACTTAAATGCCACATTAAAGAAGGGAGGATGACATTTCAGGAGCTGGCACCAGTCTGCATAGATAAACTACGGGTTCAGAAAGACTGAATGTGCTTTGCATGGATACTTGCTGATGCAAACTCCCTGCTGCATTTATCAGGAGTTACTGAAAGCCTATATGACAACGCACGTTGGGCATTTCTGTTTCCTTCTTCTGTTTCCAAGCTCTGTGTAGCAAACTAGCAGCGATTTTTTTAGACAGTTACGATTACTTAGCCCTTCCGAGCACATTACAGGCTGGGGGTTTTATTTTTTCATTATGAACAGTTCATCTTAGTACCATGAGCTATGTGAAATGTGCAGAGCACAGCTCACATTTCCTTCCGGCATTTCTTCCAAACGTTCACTGGATTCAGCAAGAGCCTGTCTTCAGAAGGCTCAGCCACCACGGAGGGTGGGCTCCCATCACAGACCTGCCTCCGCTGATCTTTGGGCAGGTAACTGCAACAGCTCAGCTGCTGTGCGTGGTCTGCTCAGGAAATCTCCACCTGCACACTGCATTTCCAGACCGCCGGCGTGCCTTCCCACCCCCTCGGCTGCTCACCTGCCCCCAAACACAAAGCTCATGTCAGCATGAATAAATAAATAATTAAAAAAAAAATCAGCATTAAAAAAAACAAACCCAGCCTTATGCTGATCCATTGGACACAATATGCTAATTCCTCTGATTTCTCCAGTGTCCTTTTTTCCCCTGATCAGGCAAGTTATACCCCACTCCTGTTGGTGTAAGAAAGCCTCACCTTTTTATGGTTTTTAAAATAAAACACAGTCTAACCAGCTGACAGCATAAATTTCAAAGCAACAGCAAACACTGCCAGCATTTAAAACCCACTACTCTTGAAAATTATCCATTTGTTTTGTGGAAGCAAATGCAAGCAGATTTGCCAGCTGCGTAATTCCACATAGTTTTCATGTCTACTGTGGATTTTGTAAATTGCTTTAGTTATGAAACCCAGAGTTGAGTTTTTACAGAGCCTGCCTAGGTCAAAGAGAATTTTTCCAATGACTTCAATAGGTGGTGGATTAGGCTCCATGTGAGACGCAAATTAACTGAGCCTGATTAACAGCAGTGCTGCACTTGAACCTGATCTTGTGCTGGTGCCGGCACTTCATAGGCAGTAGTTCTGCAGTGAGAAGAGCAGCTGCTAAGGAGGGCAGAAATCAAAGAGCAATTTCCTCCACAACACAACCCATCAGAAAAAAAAAGAAAACAACTGCTAGAAGAGATCAGCTTTCCATGAATTCATTCAGTCTCCACTGCAGCAGGCACAGGAAAGACTGATTGAGAATATAAGCTCTGCAACAACATCCCTTTGAACATGTGTTGCCCTAAAATAAACTACCACTTTTCGTGGGAAATATGGATATACGCATCTCTGATTGGAAGGACTACACATTACAAAGGTAATTTAATTAATTTAATACTATAAACTATAGTATATACTATAACCATATATACTATATAGTATCTACTATAACCATTACATTCCTAATTTTACTTTAGGAATCTAAGTGACTTAGATTTGGAAAATAATTTAAGATGTCCCAGTCTTTTTTATCGATACACGTTACAGCCAGCATCTGAGAAGCTGCTCGTCCCACCACACTGTCAGGCTCCAATCTGGCAGAGGTCTATAAATGTACTTGTGTGCACTGTGAGTAATTCGCTGACTCACGGGGTGGCTCAGACAATATTGCTAAATAGATGCACACTTTTTGTAGGTGCGGGGCCTCAAGATACACACAAGCCCTTCTGAGAGGCTCAGGGACAGTCTGAGCCTGTTCCTACTTCAAAGCTTGAGGGTTCCTCGCTGGCCTTATAAATTGCAGGGGCTACTTTGCTAACATTTGTGAAACGCGTGAGCAAAACGTGTGCCTGAGCCCCAGCTGGGCAAGGGCTGTGAGGGCACAGACCTGGAGTAAAAACCCTGCCCGAAAGAGCCCACCCAGGGGCACCAACGTGTCCCTTTCTGCTGCAAGAGCTCTGTCACAGTCCTCCCCTAAGATCACCAGGACTTAGTAAAAATCAAAGATAAACAATATTCTCCCTCTTCACAGGCTTTGCTATCCTGAAGAGATCAGTTCAATGCTCCTTCCAGGCAGCGGCCGTTCCCAGCTGCAGCTCAGCTTCAGTGGTTTCCTTCAAGCACAGGGTCTTGACCAGGTCTGCCCAGTCTCCGAACTCCTCCTTGGGTCAGAGCCCCTGACGCCTTTCACTGAAGACAGGACAATTACGCAGAGTAGCCAAAATGTTTGCAGCAAGAACATTTCCGTCGAGAGGATTACAAGGAGAAGCCATTTGTTTTCCACGGACCATCACTGCCTGACACACGTTACGGATGATGATGGTTACTAAACCGCTATTTCCATGACACAAAGGTTTCCCTTCTTTTCCCACGCCTGCCCGCACAGCCTCCCGGCGGGAACGCGCCAGCGCTGTAACTCAGGGACCAGGTTTTTGCTCGGGATAAGCAGGATTGCGCCTGGGTGCTGCCATGATTTCGTACCCTTGGCACTGACCCGCCAGCCTGCTGATCGCAAGGCTGCCTCTGATTTTCACAGATCTATTTTTTTCCCTGTGCAACTGATGCTCAGCCTCTCCTGCTCATTTACACTTTATTCTTCCCTTATGATAAACATTTCCAAGTAGAACCCCACCAGTGTTTAGTCCTAAGTGTGCCCTGGACACCGGCTAGTTATCATCCATGACATATAGCATAAAACTATAAACTTACATAATGTGGTTTTATGAGGTGTGTGGGGGGGGTGATTTTCCTTCACATACTTCTTCACAGAGATGCAGCAAATATGTTCTGTAAAAACAAAAACAAAAACAAAAACCCCCCAAAAACCCCAAACAAAACCAAAACCTTTAAGCCAGGAGTTCTTGTAACACTGCACAAGCAAACCTATACACATTTCGTCATGTGATAACTGCCCTTCAAGAAACACCTTTCTGTATTATTTTGTATAGTGCATCGTTTGTAGTCATGAGGGAGATCATAATTCTAGAACTGCTGAAATTATTCTCATTTTTTTCGTGAAAGATTTAAGGTTCAAGTTATTCACAAAAGGAAGAAAACAGAAATGGCGACTGATTAACATAATTCTGTGAGGTAAGTAAACAGCACAAAATATGTATCTCCCCATGCCTGTGGATTCAGATTTTTACTTCATTTGCTTCACTAAGAGGTTTTCCAGTAACAAACAGCAAACAGCCAAGTTCACTTAGAGGAAGAATTTCAATATATGTGTTTGCTGAAGAGTGTAATCACATCAGAGTCTGAACTACATGAAAGAGAATATTTCTATAGGTCACAGACCATTCTGCAGCTGTGTTACTCCACATAAATTCAGTTTATGAAATGCCTCCCATGGGGCTAAAACAGCAAGACTTTGACGAGGACTGCAAATGCACAGAGAGTCCGTAACCCTGAGGGTATTTTATACAAAACCTACAGAGATACATGAAGTTATGATAAGCTGAGGAATTCCTTCATGACCAGCAAAACCCTTATCTTTCTGGTTTTGATTGTGTATGGTTACAGTAACCATGAAATCTGTGTTGGACTTCAGTCCTGGTTTAACCCGTCCGGCAGCTAAAACAACCACACAACCTTTTGCTCACCACCCTCCCCTCAATGGGATGGCGGAGAGCATCAGAAAAAAAAAAGATAAAGTTCCTAGGTTGAGTTAGAGACAGTTTAATAGGACAGAAGAGGAGAATAATAATAATAATAGAATATACAAAGCAAGTGCTGCACAGCAAAATTGCTCACCACCTGGAGCGGATGCTCAGCTGGTTCCTGAGCCAGGCCACCTTCCAGCTCACCCCCCAGTTATATACTGAGCATGACATCATATGAGATGGAATATCCCTCTGGCCAGTTGGGGTCAGCTTTCCTGGCTGTGCCGCCCCCCCCCCCGGGTGCCCCCCACTTTCTGGTTGGCAGGGCAGGGTGAGAAGCTGAGAAGTCCTGGACTGCTTGGCAACAACTAAAACATCAGTGTGTTATCAGCATTATTCTCTCATCCTAAATCCAAAACACAGCACAATACCAGCTGCTAGGGAGAAACTTAACTCTCAGCTGAAATCAGGACAACTCCTTAAAAAAAATTAGGAAAAATCTCAAAGTGATCAACTCAACTTTTGTATGACACATTCAAGTAACCAGTCACTTTTTTACAGTTCACAAAAAAGCTTGCAGTGAACTATAACTAAGAGTTACATAAAATGCCATCGGTCTACATGGTTCACTAAAATGAACCCCCAGATTATACAGTCAAAATTTCAAAGCATCACGCATCTTTTTAACATAATACATTTCGGCATTTAAATTTCAATTTTCACCTCCTCGTTAACAGTGACATTTCTTTACCTTGGAAGAGAAGGGTTAAACCTGGAGCACAAGCGCTGCAGATTTGGAAGGGAGCATCGCGTTCTGCAGGGAGGCGAGAGAATGCACATAGTTCATTAAATAATGTGAGTAGTAATGAGGGTTTACACAAATCAAACAGTGTGTTAGGTAATTGTAATGTTGCTTTGTGGTAAACCACCTGTCAGGAAGCACTTCCAGCCGAAGACTCAATCTGCTACGGTGCCTCCAGATGATTTCTAATTAGTGTAAACTTCATCTGTGGCATGGAACCAACATATTAAAAAGGTATCTGTTGGGGGGAGTGCTTTGTAGCTGCTTTCACTCTTCTCCTCCTAGCAGTGTGAAAATGGCTTTTTCATAGGATCCTTTGAAGAACGCTCTTTGACCATGAGTACTAAGAGAAGCCTACCACGCTCATCTGAGGCAAACGACAGCCTTTCTTACAAACAGCGGAAGAAAAGCCAAGATGGAAAGAGTCCTAAAAAGACTCAAGTTTGTCACCAAATGTAATCCTTAACTTCAAAAGTTTAAAACAGCGCACACCTCTGACACCGACATGAAAGGACTGCGTGACAATAAACATCGCTAAAGTTTTTTTGGGTTTTGTTTTTTAAATATAAACCACATTTTTAATGGTTACCAAAGAAAGTGATGGGTGCTGAAATAACAGAACAGCCTAAAATCAAAATCCCTATCCCCCGAAACCCAAGATACTGTAAGATGTAAAGAGGAGCAGCTTGGGGTAGCCCTGCCTGCTGCACCCGGGGAAGGACAGCCTGCGTGATCACAGCGGGACCCTCTCACGGTGCCACATCCGCAAACCCGGAGAAGACAAAAGCCAAACGCCAGGACACAAACCACCCCCTTCCAAGCAAAAAGCAAATGGCAGGAAGCAGCATGTCTACCTTTAAAATGTACAAGTGTATCTCCTGACACACAGCTTTATAGCCTCTATCTCAAAGCAGTTGTCTTCCTTTATTCTATATACCCGGCTACAAAAAAAAACCAACTCTGAAGTTATGACAGCAGCCCCCTCTTCCTGCCCCACACCTCTGAGCTGCTGGACCACTGCCTTTTAACCCCAGGAACTGCCAGCACTATCAGCTACTAATTTCATAGCAGCAGCTTCACAGCTCTTCGTCAGCCAGCTGATCAAAGAAACCTGGCTTGTATCCTCACCATTGTGTAGTACTTCATCATGTTCTGAATTAATTACAGGAGCCTGGAACACTCTGGTATTTTGAAAATAAACCTTTCCCCTCCAATTAAATCTATTCAAAATGTTATTTAAAAAAAAAAAAAAAAAGTTGAGCAGATGGGGTAACAAGGTTCGATATATCAAGCCAAAGAAAAAGGCTGCTGCCTGTGACTCTGACAGCCATGGAAGGCACGTTCAAACAAGGAGTGCTCTTCAACTAGGAATCCTCAGATCTGATGGGAGACAGAAAACTTTATTTCATTTAAAAAAAGTCTACAGAGACAATATTCCCTGCCTTGGAGCTCAGAGGAAAGATTTAAAACACTGGACAGAGTTTAATTTTTTCTGAGTAATGGAAAACACCCCTAGAAGTACAAAGCTGTTAGGATGAAAGACAATCCTACCTGGCCATTCATCCATGGTTGAAGCCAGCTAAGCCTGCTTGCTGCTTTGTTGAATCATACCTAACGCTTCTGTTGCGCTCTTCAGTGTTTCCTTATTACAAATAAAATAATAAGAAAAAAAGGCTTAACAACTAGACTCTAAGAAAACAGCTGTTCTAATGAAACTTTTAGACACAAAAAAATTGGAAAGCAGAAGAAACTCAAATATGTCAAGTTCACTTTTTCATTATAAAAGGGGAAAGTTAGCATGAATTTTAGTCTTTATTCTGTTTAATCAGTGGGATAAGAAAAATCATTTTACTCACAAACTTACCCATTTGATCTAGAAATCACTTGACGATAACAATCAGATGCCATCAGGTTGTTTCCTGGGTTATTCAAGTAATACTGTTCATAAGCATAAAAGCCCAAATTCCTTAAGTCTGTGTAATCTACCTCGCCTGTGAGCACACAGACAACTAGCTAGCAGTAGGTAACTACCTGAGGCACAACAAAAGCTGTCTGAGATTTTCTTCATCCCTGGAAAGCAATCAAGATGTGCGCATTATGAGTTTTCTCAGAATGATTGGTTATATTCATTAACTCAAGCTGCACAGAGAGTATCTTTCACTCAATTAATCTCCAAGCATGGGGATAGTACTTGTGAATCATCTTGCCATTGCTCGTTGCTTGGTTAGCTATAATTTTGTGCTCCACTACTGCTCGCTGTTCAGAGAAGTTAGAACAATGATGGATGGCAGCAACTCTCATTACGGCTACTTTGGCATTCTTGTGACAACCTACAATGGGGTCTTTCTAATTAAAGCTCAGGAGAGTGAGGCTTCCTCTAGTAATAATAGATGTTGCGTGCTCTGGCAAATAGTTAAATTTGCTCTAAGTTAAGTTTGAACCTGCATTTCTCCAAAACCAGACTGTTAAATTATTTTACTATGTCAGTGTGCAAGTTCCCACATCCACAGACACTGAACTTGGAGAATCTGGCTGGATTGCGAACTGGTGCCCTCGCCCACCGCCAGGAAATAAAATATGAGCACCCGTGCTATACAGAAAATGCAACATCTCTGGTTCTTAAAGAATGAGAGCTATCTAACTCTGTAAGAGACAGTAAAAGCTGTCACAGAGATCGGCTGAATAACAACGCTGGAATTGTGTCAGTCACTTTTCCCTATTCCCCCATCTTTCTTCAACCAGGAGGCTGATTTTTTTCCAGGTATGCAGGTGACGGGTCAGAAAAGGAAAGCACTGTTCAGTAGAGCATCTAAAGAAAATATGGCAAGAAGTACAAAACATCCATTTGAACAGACCTACTCATAGTTCAAGAAATTAAATACAAAAATGCAAATTCTCTGCAAGTCCCACGCTCAACCGTCTTTTATATTTTTTATGATCTGAAGTTGGAAACACCTGAAGTAGAAAGTCGGGGATGTTTTTCCTTTTTTTTTTTCTTTAAGTGAGGTGGTCATCTTCTTTTGACTAAAGTTTGACTTCAGAACACCAGAACTGGCCAGTGAAGGGTCAGTCCACAGGTCCACATGCAAGGCCCCTAGGTCATCCTACAACAAAGTAGATTGATTTGTCCTAAGAGCACTCCTCCTCATTTATTTTCAGGCTGCTGACTGATAACATTGCTCTAATTCTTGCTTTGTGACAAAACAATTCTGAATTTGCTAGTGGCCCTTTCTTTAGCAAAGCCAGGATTAAAACCCTGACCGCACAAAATTATTTACAGCATGCCCAAATTCCAGGTGTAAGAATGAGTTACAGCCATTGGAACTGGTTCGAGGAGTCTGCATTTGCACACCACTCCAAGGACACGCAGTGGCTTGGAGTTCCTGGAACAAGCCGGTTGTGCTCATAGTCTCTGTATCCCATTTCACTCCTTACACAGTATCATAGTCCAAATATGTAGAAGTAGGAGTAGAAATACAAATATTAGAAAAGTAGGATAGTAGAAATAAGGACGACAGTCGCTAATCTCTTCAAGAAAGCTTTTAAATGAGTTTTTAAAATAAATTATTCCACCTACCACATAAAACAGCACAAGCTTGACTGTCAGAAGCAGCTGATGATTAATTTTAATCATTTTCAGCCTGTGTAATTATTAGGGAAAATGATTTACAAGCTCCACAAATTAATCAATCCAAACAGCAGCCTGCAACTGTTACCTGTTCATAGGCAATACTCCTATGTATCTAGAACAGCCAGAAAGGGTACGTACACGTAAGCCGCTCCACCTAGTGCGGAGCAGGGATTTGCACTGGGGGTGTGTTGGCACCCACCACTGTCCTGACCCGGAGGCACTCCTGGTTTGGTGGTACCATCATCTTTCTCCAACATGGCCCGGGGCACCATCCTGGACACAGCCCGTGCTTCCCAGGCAGCCTGGCAAAGCCAATCCACAAGGAACGACGGCATCGCGGTGCCGGGATACCGCCACAAACCCAAGAGCACAGAGCCAGAGCCACAGCTGAAACACAGTGCAGCTCCCCAAGAACTGCATACGGCCACAGGGCTAGCTCCTGGACAGAAATAAGGCTTCCTCACTGCAGGAGACAACTTTGCTCCTCAGCAGCAGTTTAGAGACACCCCAGGATCCTTGAAAACAGGTTCTCAGGTTCTCCTACCACATAGTCAAGTGAGAGGAGGAACGAGCCAAACTGCAGTTCAACAGTGACAGAGGGAAGCAGAGGTCATAGTTCCAAAACTTCTGTCACTGCCTCTCAACGTCTGCTTAGTTGGGGATGGAAACAGATGTAGAGCCCAGCTCCTCACCTGGCACAAACCTCCACTCAAGCCAGGGATTTACAGGAGCTGTTTCTGCCCTGCTTTTCCACACGTACCTTCTTTTGGGGCTGCTAGGATTTAGACTGCAATTTGGCCTGACACCCACGTAGGAGGAAGCTATCTGCTTCACAGAAAACAACAATAACCAGAAGTGACAGTTGTCTTTTGCCACAGCATTTCATTTGCCAAAGTTATACAGGAATACACTGCTATGATACACTGCAAGATGATGAGAAAATGGTATTTGAAATTATTCAACAGGTTGTGCCAGGAACTCTTAGCTGTGAAGGGTGATACTTAGCTCATAAGTGACAGGAAAAATCTCACAAGTTCTGGTAAATCCAGCATCTCATGATCTCAAACTTCTTAAGTATTTAACCTACATGCAGAAATTAGTATAAGATAAAGAAAACATTTGCCACATAAGCTGCACTTATGAAAAGCCAGTAGAGATTGAGAAACAAGGGTAAAGCAATACAAAACTTTAAAGCCCCAAGAGGTTCATGCCGATACCAGTATCAGAAGGTACCATAATTTTTCTCTAAGACGACATCTGGAGCAGAACAGCACCCGCGTAACAGATGGGAAGGGGAGGTACGTACCTTGTTCCTTATCCAACATCCCAAACTCTTCACAGTGACATGGTGCAAATAAAACACACCCTGAACCCCCCCCCACCTCAGAAATACATCTTGCTAAGTTTTGAATCACAGATAGCATAACGACAGGACACTTTTCAAAGGGATAAAGTGATATGAATGAGTAAAATCAGAAAAATATCCTTGGCCCTCTTCCATTCAGCTCCCAACTCTGTGCAGAGCAAGACAGAAAGTGCGCGACATCCCCTGCCGAGGAGGGCAGACGAGGAGGAAGGAAGGGCACCTGTCAAACGGGATTTGATAGCAGGTGAAGAATTCTCCTGAAGTTAGAGAACAAAACTTGAGGACAAAAACAAACTTGTTGCTCAACTGACTTAAAAACATAAAGGAGGGGAAAAACCAAACCAACCTTTCCTGTAACCACAAGCAGGCCTCCTGTTCAGTCCGCACAGATGAGAAAGGAAGAGAAAATTGCTGGAGAGTACCAGCACAACATTAATACACCAGGGGGTAGAAATATACATTTTTAAAAGCTCAGTCTCAAATTAAGATGCATTTTGTTCCTGAAAATGAAGTTATTAATCAAGCTTTCTTTTTTGGTCACAAATCTGTAGACATGACATAACAACATAGCCTACTATTTAGCTGTTTAGTGTCCACCCAAGTTAAACCACAATCTTTCAAGCAGAGTTGGCACGTGTGTGGTTCACGAATAACAGAACTTCAGGCCTTCAACAGAAAGTGGTTGTTTCCAAAGTGACAGTAAAACCCAAGTTTAGGTGAGAACTGACATAAAAGCAACACACCATATCTAAGCGTCAGGTCTGGGAAGAACCACGAGCAACACCGCATGACCTGCGCGCAGCTCAGCAAACTCTTCAGCCTTTTACCTGCAGCGATCAAGACCCACGCGTGCACAGACTGTCTTCTCCACAGCCAGCAAGCCAAATTTTAATCGCTTGCTTCTATTTAGTTGAAGTAACGTGATCTTGGAGTGTTTAGGGGAGAAATGCAAGCGCTGAAACCATGTTACCGATGCAGCATAAACTATAGATAAACAAAAACTCCATGCCTTACTCATGTATTGATAGTTTATCAATTTAAGAAAAGTTTAGTGACAAGCCTCATGATTTTTCCCTCTGGTCACTTTTTTAATCTAAATTCTTGCCCCACTGAGGATAATCAGGAGAAATAAGAGTCTATTGGAAAACACATATTCAAATATTATTTGCCACCAAAAACATGTTATATAGAGAGGTACTGAAAATATGAAGAACTATCAATAATGCTGCAATGATTTAGTTCCTTATTTTCTGTTTTGACCATTCAGTTAATTTGCTCAAAATTAAGCAGAGTCATTATGAACAACAGATTTTCATACTTGATTTTAGATAATGGCTTCCTCCACAAAAAATTTCAAGCATAAAATTCATTAATAAAAACATTTCTGCAAAAGAAACCATCAAATGGCAAAATATGCATATGGTAATTATTTCTGGCTTATAAGATTTTTTTACTGTAACACAACTCATCGTACATGCCTGGGAATGAGAGGGGGTTTGTTTTTTTCTTTTGAGTTACTCACGCTGAGACCATTTGCAAACCCCTGTGCAACACCAGATCACCTCTCAATTGTTTTGTTCCATTTTTAGTCGTCTCCACCATACCCCTTTGAAACCTTTCAAGAGCCCTCTTCGTCTCCAAGCAGCCTAAACAGATTTGCCCTCCAAGACCTTCCTAACATCTTTCTTCAACTCATATGCAGTTTAGGCTTCAGGTTTCAGTCTGCCTTTCTCCTACTACCCAGATTCAGGATTTAATTCCATTAACTCCTTTTGCTTACCTCTAGGGAACAAGAAACAGCCACAGGCACCTGTTCCGCTGGAATAAGGAAGAAAAGACTGCCGGTGGGTTACAGCAAACCAGCAAACGCTATGGCATCTTGGAAAAACGTTCCGTTCTCTGTGGCTATGTAATTACAGCCAATGGACCCCTGCTAATATCAATAAAACAGTCTGCACCTCTGTAAACTGCAGGAGACGGCCCAGCATCAGTTTTCCCGTTGTTCACGTTTATAAGCCTGTCTTCAGATTTGCATTTATTTTCCTGCCCCTAAGAATATGGGTTAGACTTAAACATCGTCAGCAAGGCATCCCGGTGCTTGAAGCACATCGTCCCTTCCCGTACACCTCCGGGGCCCTTCGGCTGCTGCTCTGGCTGCCCAGGTCACCCAACTCCCCGCACTTTGGCAGCAGCCAGCAACACAAGTGGCATTCAGGGGTGTTCTCCTGAAATGGCATCTCATTCCCTACGCCCTACCCACAGCACTGCTGAAAGCCCACAGCCTCTAGAGAAACAGGACATATCCAGCCTGAGCTGAAAATCTGTGGGGTTTGATGCCAACTGTGAGCATTAAAAGTAAAATATTACATACTTTGGTGACCTACACTGAATTAAGGAAGTCAGCATTTAAATGTCAAGTTGCATAATAAGAGACGTGAAGAGGCTTTAGAAACAATTCAAGAGGAAAGGGAAATTATGAATTTCTGTGTTTCTTCATGATCTGGATCACTTACACACACACACTGTTTCTCTGGCCCCAAAACGAATAAAATATGTTGTGATATCTTCATTTTGTGGCAGATCCATTTTTCATCCAACACACATTCTAAGAAGATAGAAAACTGACAGTTTGTGGTTTGCATCAGCTCACAGAATTGAAAATTCTTCATGACTTCTGCAATGATGTGATTTATATAGGATATTCATTCTTATCTATAGAGAATACTTTATAAATTAAACAGATTTCCTAACCCACTTTGTCTTTATTCTGCAAGGGGAAGGTCATCTCATTCACTGACGTCAGAGAGAGCAAAGTCACAGCAGGAAAAAGACAAACCTGTGTGTACACACAGTCTTAATCTCATTCATAACCATATATCCACTTAAACCACTTTTTATTCATTCCTATTTTTATACTCTTTAGGGAATAACAGGGGACATACTGAATAATGTATATAATTCCATGTCCTCTGTAATGTCAAAAAAAAAAAAAGATACACACACTATTTCAAGATTTCAAGCTTACTACTGAGGCATACTAACACATTAGCAAAACCCTTACGCTGGAATTACACTGAACAACACTAGAAAAATCACTGAATCAACACTGAAATTAAGAACAGGATCTGGAAAAGTCTTGCACAAAGTGACTGTTTAGGCCACTTAAAACTAACTGGCAAGTCGCAAAGCCCTGGAACGTAACATTATAGTTTCAGCATGCAATGTACAACTCAGAATTTGGCTGGTCAGAAGTGGGAGCTATGCCTTAGGGCAACCATGGGAGACCACCTGGACATGATCTGAAGCAGCTTGGGGAACTTCCCAACTGACTTTGGTGGGTGCTGGGTAAAGCCCATACAGCAACGAGCTCCGCAGGGCTTGGGCTTAAACAGAAACCTGACAGGGACAGAGGCAGCAGATGCTTCCTCCTACCATTTGTTTACCCAAGTCACAGTTTGCTCTGTAACTTTACTGACTTTTCCTTCTCAGTGCTTGTGCCCAACATACTGACCGTTCCCAAAGCACCACCAAAGCCATTAAGCCTCTTCAAAACTCAATATTCCTTCCCCAACAGTCAAAAGCACAGATTGTTTCTTACTGTCGCTCATTACTCGCTAACCCTCTCCAACAGCACTGCTGTAATTGCAAAATGAAATTTAAAATAAGCTTACTACCTCCCACACCAAGTTTAATTGATTGTAGATCAGATGCAGTAGAACTGCTTTGTCAGCATATTTACCACCATAGCAGAAACTGGGGTATCACAGAGAGGCGTCAAACTTCTTTGAAAGACAAAGGTGAACACAAATCCCACTTTTAAATTCAAATTTTCACTGTCAGAGATTTGGCAAAACCGGTTAACAGAATGGGTTTGAAAAGCGTTCTTTCCCCTGGATTGCTCCAACCTGGATATCTCACTTAAAAAGACACCACCTAAACCTTGACCATCTGACGCACAACATCTGAATATAGCGTTATTTTGAAAAGCAGAAAAAGGAGCGGCTGTGTGATGTTTAATGGGCATCTCAGCAAGGACAACTGTGGCATTACCCTGTGGATGAATCACCTAATTAAATGAAGCAAGATGCACCAGGAATTGAAGATGAAAGGACAGAATTTCTTTTACCAACCACAAATTCAGAAAGAACTTCACTGAAATAAAATGCAGTCAGAAAGTCATAAGCAAGGCTGTTTGTAAATATTTATGCACAATTGAATTAGAATACCTATTTCTCATCCAAAGTTTATGCTCATTGTGTCGCGAGCTGTTTACGCTTTCGCTTTGGCTGTCTATGATAAAGCTTAGATAAAAGCATATGGTGAATTCTTGCAATTAAAACACAGTTTCACAACATTACTTAGTATCGGACTTCCCACCACCCCACCAATAAACGCTGAATTTCCCCACCAACTGCACACTACACGAGTTCAAATCATCTTTTCCCAACATAAAAATTCATTCCCACTGATCAAGATGCAAACACCCGTCGCCTAAAGCTGCACGTATTGTCTCACTTTGCTCAATACCAAACCAACCCATCGACCACAGTCAATGCGAGTTTCCTCAAGAACCTCCTTGGCCTTTGGAACAAACTCTTCTTCACCGTGCAAGGCAAGATCCTGTTTCTCTATCCTTGATGCGTATTTGAATTTCCTCTTTAAATTCATGAGGTTATTATTTCTGAAGGGCTACTTTGTTAAGACTGTATTACACAGCCACCTGTTGTGATTGCAAAAAAAATAAAAAAGAAAAAAGAAATCATACTAGTCTCTTATTAACAGGTTTCATCATATTATATTCAAATTATGAACTAAGATGGCTTATGAATATTTCCTTTTGAATTAAAATACCAGTTTCTCATGTGAAATGGAGTTTATGATAATTCAGAGCTTATCTTCACAGTTTGATGTCTTTGTCCTTCCTTAGATAAATAGTCTGCATATTAAACACATCAGTGATAACTATCCTTTGACTTATACAGGAACTTCACTAAGATTTCTTTTACTTTTTTTAATAAAAATCACCTCCACTCAGTGTTTAATTGTTGGTCTCCCCTCAAATTTTCACACCAGATGGAGCAGAAATTTTAGAGGCACTGAATCAGAGGGGAAAAAAAAAAAAACACACCAAAAAATTCTTTCCCTTGTTTCAAAGTGAAATAATTAAAAAAAAAAATAAAAATTTTTGCCATGACTCATGCACACTTTAACTCACAGCTTTGACCTGCTGCCGGTTTTGAAACTCCATGCACCCAGCAAGAGGGATTTCCTCTGGCAATCTCTGCACTGGCATTTCGGACAAACCCCATGCAACCTCCCACACAGCATGTTTTCACCAAAATTGGGCTGAGTCTCGTATTTTAAAGCAAGGGCTCAGAAGTAAAGTCCTGAGACCAGAAACCCCCTCCCTCATGAAACACAGCAGCATCAGCAGCTGTTTTGGCTGGTTCACCTGGGGCACGACCACCAAACCTGCCGCCCTCCTCAGCGGCTCAGCTTCAGCACATCACTCTCTTCCCTTGGGTGACGTTGGCAAGGTCTCCGTCCCTTGGGGAGCCAGCCTCCTGCTTCACACACAGAGTTATGGTATTAGCATTGCAAGGTTTCCAAGCTCAGCTCAACAAGAAAACACATTAAGAACTTTAATTTCGCTCATTCTTGCATTTTTCTGGGATCAAAAAAGAGTCACTGCTGACTGAAATGAAAGTACCGGGCGCACCCTTTGTGCGAGAACAAAACTGCTTTTCTCTTCACACAAGTGTCATGCATCTGCCTCTTAATCTCCAGTAGCTCAGAGACCATAATTCCTTCTTTAATCTCTGTAGGGATCATGCTGCTTCTTTGATAAAACAATTCTTTCTTTGTGTTTGACTGTCTTCTATTGCACTAACGTCATAGCTAGACAACTCATGTCACGTCTCCTTTCCATAAAACACTGTCAGTCTACACAATTTCCAAGCCATCTTTTTCTCCACTTCATGAAAGTCCCCTGTAGCCCTGGCAGAAACACAACACTCACCTTTCTCTCTCCACCTAAACTATCTCTCAGTAGCCAAACAATGCTCCCTCTCCATTGGCTTTGGCTATGCTACTCCCCATACATTAAGCCCTCACATTAAACTTATATACCCAAATAATCCTCTCAAGACATTCTTAATTACCTACTTAACACTATTCAAAGTCCTATCGCTACCATGTGGTCTCCTGGTTACACAACCAAAGGCCAAAGATAAATAATAGTCCTGTTATTTTTCTTCAGTTATCTTGTTTTGATTTATCGCTCAACTCACATACATGAGTGTTGACTTAGTTTTGCCCATATAAAATAGAACAAAAATAGGAAAGGCCACAATTCCCCCCCCTCCTCCTCTAGGTTCTCTCAGGCAGCTGACAAGCATTTAAATAACGTCTTGCAAGCAAATTGAAAAGCTAGGAGGAGCAACATGTGTAGAGATTTGAGTAACTGAAACAATGAGCAGCTCTGCAGGAAAATGAATCTAATTAAAGTTATTCATGCAGACTCTTAGCCTTAGAAATTTATAAATCCAAAAAATCATTTCCCTTTCAATTAAGTTTGTATTTGTCATTTCAGAGAGATAAAAACAAGTCCCCACTGACCAGGTTTTCCAATACTGAGCAGTTAGGAGAAATATGGAACACCAGGCTGCAAAACGTTCCACATAAGAAAAATTCAGAAAAGCCAGCGAGGATCTACAGTCTTTACAAGTCCCACCACAGCCAAACAATTCCTTTTTAAAGTTCAAAGTACAGATGTATCAACTGGAGATGTTTCAAGACAGTGTCTGCATTATGACTAATACCCTGAGGAGGACTCACGTCACCTAACTCGCACTTCTTATATAATCACTGGGGGAAAAAAAAAAAAGTTGCTTTCAGAGGATTTTTTAGAACATCTGAATTAGACGCCTGATCTCAACTGCACTCTCATCCCGCTTTCTCCACCGCTGTCTGGAGCCTGCAGAGACTCACCTCCTAGCCTGGCTGCCTCATCTCTCCTGCAGCAGACACAGAGCAATACATCAAAGGACCAGAACGAGTGAAAGCGATGCTGCTGACTGCAGAGACATTTATTTCTAAGCGAAAGTTTTGGGCAATCACTTCAGCTACTTTCTGAATATTCACCCCAGACAGAAGATCGTGATTCCTTGCAGCAGCACGGCCATTTCTTCACTGCTGCACGCTGGTGGGAAAGGTTGTTCTACAGGACACATCCAAGTTCACTTTGCTATGTCCAAACTGATCAAGTATGCCATCACTGATTTTCCTAGAAGTCATTTCTTTCTTCCTCTCACCCCACTGACATAGCAACTCGTAAAGAGTTAGGTCACACTCCTGACTTCCAACTGTTGAAGTATCTCCCCTTCGCACCGTGTCAGTGCCAGAGTGCTCAGGATGTCAGAAACAACCGCAATTAATAGGCTGCTGTTCCACGTGCACTCACGAAAAACTGCGCTAACTCCAGCGAGAGGAATCAAGGGCTCATATTCTACCATTAAGATTTTTCAAAGCTGTTCTGTGGTAATCATACACAGCAGAAACAGCCGTTAGCATTCGCAGATGTGGTATTCACAGTATTCTGGTGGATCAGCTGTTTTTCCAAAAATGAGCTTGAATGAAATCAATGTTAATGTGAAGGTTCTCAGTTTTTCCCCTAGGCAAAACTCCCACTGAGCTTAGCATGAACTGAATCAGATTCATGAAGGGTTTAACCTCACTAGGTTTATTTGAAAGCAGGGATCCAATCCTACGATTTATCTGTGCACACACACAAAAAACCCCGCACTCCGCTTGACCTGGCAGTAAGTTATTCATTCAGGAGAAATACAACCTTGTCTCTAAAAAAGCTTCAAAGAGTGGAGAGGAACAGATATTTCACCTCGTTCACCTCTCCAAGAGTAAATGGGAGCAATATGTGCAAAAGTTTCAGTAAACCACAGAGAAAACCATCCTTCTCTGCAGGAAACTTTAAACCACACGGCCTTTCAGAAATCTCACTGTACCATAAGTGAGAACCGTTTGTTAAACAAACACAACAGGGCAGCAGGTCCAATATTTGGGATTTCCTTCTCTCCTACGAATTCTCTGGTCAGAAAGGTGATGGGAGCTACAGGGAACTTCATCGGATCTGCACAACTGTGGCACCCACCCTCACCGTGCCTGGAAATCCTTGTTAAGCCACAGTTTTCAAGAGCAGACTGGATCTACAATGAAGTTTGGAGCCGTGTGCTAATCCTTGGTGAAGGGGCATGAGGACACACAGAAGGGAGCAGCGGGGAATACTCTTTTCCAAGTAATTACCTGCAAGAAAGAAAAAGCAGCAACATTTCCCCCCCACCCCCAACTTTAATGCAAATAAAACAGAGCTGTGAAAATAAGCGTAGGTATACAAACTTTCCCCTAAATTTATTTCTGTTGTAGCATCATGTATGTTTACATGGCAGTACTCTAAAAGTTTAGATAGCATCTGATTTTCAGCTAACACAAGGGAAAATTCTTCATGTTGTCTCATCTGAATGTTAACACTTTGCACTTCAAAGGTTATATAAATTAGAGGAGACATCTTTTGCTTATTCTGTAGGACGCAAAGTTCTCGTACAGCTGCTGTCAGCTCTGCAGATTCTCCAGTAGAGGAGGGAAGTTGAAATGGTGGACAGTATCTACAGCCACAGGTCCCCGAAAGGGCACAGCATGAGCTCACCTTTTATCTGAACAGAACTCCTCAAACAAGGTGAGACAGAGGAGGTAAGTGCTATAGACAGAGGAATTACATACATGTTACATCCAGAAGTACATTAAGCAGAGTGGATTGCCGGTCCAAACACAGGGACTGCCCGAGCAAGTGATTCATTGTACTCTATTAGTGATCTGACATACAGCCTCGAGTCCTTATATATGCTTCAAGTTATCTACCTAAAGAGTTATTTGTTTGCCTCAGAAGGTTGCAGCGATGTCCTTACAGTGAGATTTCATCCATTCTCATTTCCCAGGGCCTGCTCTAGGCAGAAGTAGCACAATAACCCCACGCTCCTCTCCCAACCTTTGACAAGCTAGCTTAAAATAAATACTCAAACAATTTAATACGTAGACATTCTTCTATAAAATGCTTGACCTGACATCTCTGTGATGTTCATATTGCAAATTATAAGAGAACACAGTTTATCAAAGGATATGCTCTTCCTGAGCGTTTGTTTATGCACAGGCAGACTCTGTGGGGACTGTTGGGTATAGTTCGTTAGCAAGCCAAAGATGCCCACGATCCCTCCACGCTCAGCGTGCTACACCTATTTTGACAAACAATTAATCAGAACTCAGTACTGCATCTGGCTTGTATTTACAGCCAAAGAATGAATTGGGTTGAAAAAGCATCTGAAAGGATAATACTTCAACCTGATGACTTTGTAGTTGGGTTTTGTTTTCCTGGAAGGAATCTGCTAACATATCATGTTTGAGAGACCCAACAGACATTGAATTTATGAGCCTTTAGGTAAACAAAACATATGGTGCTTGCTATGTTCCATCTATCCGGTAATCAGTCATTTAGTAAGAAATGCACAATAACATTTGGCCAGCTTCTCAAGACACGACATCTGAGGAGATCAATTACAGTCTTAATTTAGACAAATTTTCATAGCAATTTTTTTTTTCTTTGTATTACATTATCTTTCTTGTTCCATGAAGTTTCCATTAATTCCTGTGGAAAATGAGATTCTTTAAATCATAATACGGATGTAAAATATCAGTGAGTTTGGGGTATGAAATGATGAATTAACCTGAGACACTGACCAATAATAGTTCCAAGTTGTTCTGTTTGTAATTATATTGCCAACGCCGTCTAAAAAAAATACACACTCAAGATTGTTAATTTACTATTCTTTTAACTAAAGCTTCTCAGAAGAGTTCCTTCTTCCCAGGTCTCTGTCCCAGAGTAGGACCTGCAAGCCCCAGGTGGGAAGCAAGCCCACCCTGAACTTGCAATTATGGAAGGGAAGTCAGGATCGGTGCTGATCCTGGGGCTTCGGACACCTCCCTGCCCAGAGGGAGCCACTAGCCGGACCTTGGCTACGTACACGGCAACACACAGCCACAAAAGAATTCCTCACAGAAGCTTAGATACAGTATTCAGCCTAGTCAGACACTTTCTGCCAATTTTTAATCACATCCCGAATCTTCAGGGAGGAGGGGAAAAGCTCCTCCATGAATTTTCTGATCAGATTAACAACTTGGGGGACACCGGGGACCATACTCAAGTGCAGGTGAATGCTCTCAGCACTGAGATTTGGAAGAGCAGAGGGACCCGGCGAAGGCAGCGGTATCATCTCTGCCCAGGGACTCTCAGACCGCCCTGACCAACCCAGCGAGCACAGAGTATGCGGGAGTGGAGCACCCCAACAAGCAGCACTTGGCTCTCAGAGGCCATGTACTGTAGGAACCTCTCCAAATGTCAAGTGGCAGGGTTTAAAAACACAAGAATTTTACCAGCATGTTTAATAACATCAGCCCATTCAGGGTCAAGCAGCAACTGGCTACAAGTCTGGATTTGACAGAAATTATTCCAGAAATCTCTGGAGATTCATGTGCTCACTTGAAGGGTTCAGCAGGACCTTTGCCTTTTGTGGATCTCTCCTTAAAGCTCCAAGAATTTACATGCCAAACTTTGGACAAATCTGTTGAAGGAGCTCTTCCACTCACATTTCCTGCATGATTAAGTGCCTCACTGAATCAAGACAGCTAAATTTATTACTGAGACGCATTAAATAAGGGTGATGACTTGGCAGCCATGTAGAGTTGAGTATGTATTAATAGGTCCAGAAAATATTCAAAACTCATATTAAGTAACTTGCCTTTGTTCCACAGTACGTGTTCCTCAGACCTTCTCCCCAAATGCCTGCAGAGCTGAAGCAGGCTTCCAGCTGTAGCCTTCTCCAAGAGTTTACGTAAGGTCCAGGCAGCATTTCCCCCACCAGGTTGCATCAGAAGCACAACTATAAAATAACAGTTTAACCATACTCTGCCACATAAGACCAGTTAATGCCCTTCTGTGAGAACTAGCGACCAGCCATTGCTTTGCATATACGTCCCTGCTTCCATTTCGAGCACAAAACCAGATTTCTTAACGTCAGTTTCATTTATTACCAAGATGTAGAACAGTGAGAAATTATTAAAGACCTGAAAAAATCAATTTAAGCATTTTAACTTTGAGATCAGACTCTTCAGCTACTGCAATTTGTGTAACACAAGATGCTGTTAAGAGGTCTCCATAAAGTGAATTATAGCAAATCATTTCTTTGTTCAGCTCAAATATGCTTAGAAGATGGCTTCTTTATTATATTACATCAAGGGAATTTAGCATTGATAGTTCAGTAACAAAAGCTGGGAATACAGGAAAAACTGTGGTAAAATACACAAATCAAGATTTGATCCTGGGTTTGTTGTAATAAACTTTCTTTAGTGTTTCACTGAAGAGTACTTATTACAAATGAAGTGTTTCATTTAATTTCCCATATGGTGTTTAGGAGGTTGGGGGTGTTGGGTTAATATTAAATATTTAATGTTTGACGACATGCAGATAGAATAACTGGTTTTATATATTGTGTTGGGAGGAGGTGGTGGTGTTTGTTTTGGGTTGTTTTTTTTTTTTCTTCAAACATTCTTTGGTTCATTTACAGTGTCTTCCATTCTGTAGAGATTCAGATACTCACTTATATCTTAAAAGCATGTTCAATGCTGTAGTACAGAAAATAATCTATATTTCAATAGATGCAGTCTGTAAGCTTGACATAAAAGATAAGAAACAGATGTAGGTCCAGATGAAGAAATGTGTCTATTGTGAAGTTTAAGGGAAGACTTGGCACAAAAATAATTGAAGTCAATATGCAGAAAGAAAATCTGTCAACAAATTGCAATGCTTGACTGAAGTGCAGATATATTAAAAAAAAAAAGCTGTATGTAGGCTATATGTGGTCTACCAGTTTAAATGGATTAGTACGACATTAGAATTCTACTTTACTTCAGCCAAAGTATTCATTCTGAATATAAAAAAAGAAAACACTCATTGAAGTTGAACCCTAGCTCTCTTAATAAACCTCGCATTTGAGAACCCCTTACCAAAACAGTTTATCGAGCTGCCGGGCCAGCGCAGCATCGCAGGCTCCCCAGCAAGGGCATCGTGCTGGGACCAGCCCTGCAGAGCCCCGTTCCACAGAACACAAACAATGCGTCCCCATAGCTGTGCCCAAAAATGAGGGGCCAAACAATTTTCAACCCAGAAAGCTTTGCAATATCCAGAATATTGCCTAGCAATTTCATAAAGATTCCAATATGAGAAGTCATATTTACTCTAAGTTTTAATCAATGTCTTTCTACAATCTTTGATTAAGAGCCTCCTGCCTCCTTCCATCCCGACTGCTATTACCTCACGTTCTAAAAAGCTAAAACCTTAAGTTAATAGCAACCAGAAGGCGAATATGGAAAGCCAATTACTGCTTTGAATATTTCCTCATCCAGACCAAAGGATTTTTTTTTTAATCTTATTTTTTATCCTATCATCTTATCCTCTCGTTGTTTATACTTTTAACTGAACTCTTGGAATTCTCAACAATGCCAAAAATCCAAGTGACCAATCCTTTACCACATTAACAGAATTCATCAAAATCTTCCTAACGAACAGCCCTTATTCACAGTTTGTTACAGTACCGTCTTACTACTTCCTAGTAAATGTTAACGCTTTATTTAAATGTATTGAACATTATTATTTGATTGAATTCCCGCACACTTAATTCCCAAGTCTGTTTTAACAATCCCATTACGCTTCTGAAAGACACCTACTATTGTCTCTTAGAGCATCCCTGCAGCAGAAGCACTGTGGTTACGATGTGTGACAGTATCGACAGAAAACACTGATTTTGATTACTGTATTTCTTTAGGCCTAATTCTATTTACATGTGGCTCGGAAAGGAACAACTACTCATCCTCCAAGCACAAGCCTATCCATTCACCGCTTTTCTAATAAATGAAGCGGTCCAGAGAAAAACTACTGATTTTTCTCAACTCACCGGCACTGTAACTGAAGTTTTTACTATTTATCAAATTTTAAGCACAGACGTGAGGAAGAAGCCTGCTTCCTTATCTATGGAAAGCCACTTTATGAAGGAAGTAAAGCTAGGATGGATGGATGCTCAGCATTTGAGCACAGTGCAAAAGTGTGAGAGATACAAACTGCAGTTTTGATTTGAAGTTGTTGTTATGACTAGGGCAGGAAAACCAAAAATAAATACCAGAGAAGTAGGTTCAGGAATGACCACCCACCATTATTAGCGGATAAACAACATTTGCAAAGTAGTCACAAACATTCAAGAGCATGGGGTGTTTCTGTTCAGCAGCAATTCTGCAAAAATTGAAAACAAGCCAAGAAAAGCTCACCATGATGTAACAAAGATGCAGATTTTTGGAAGGATATATGCCTCACTCTACTAATACCTTTTGAATTGCATATTATTAAGTTTATTTTACAATATCACTTTCAGGGAAAGAAAACAAACACACACCACCCACATACTTCGAAAGCCATATGCAAGTTTTGGGTGGTTTGGGGGTTTTTGGTTTTTTGTTTTGCTTTGGGCTTTTTTTTGTTTGTTTTTTTTTTAGAAACCCACGAGCTTGGCTATAGATTTGAATAGTCCACTTAAACACCTCATTTAATAAACAAATATTGTAAACCAAATTTGCTTCTTTCAAATTAATAGTTTTTCTTGCCTTTTCCTTAGAAACAGGAGTTAACCTTTGCTGCTTAGATGGCAGGGTTTTTTTGCAGTATCTGTTCAACGGGAATCCTCAATCCTTCCCTGCTGCTTGAGGCAATTTCAAACAAGCTCACACACTTTTAGCACAATTCTCATTAGCTTTGCTCTTATGAGCGGTGAACTTGTTTCAGTCCCATTATATACATGTTAATTGTTATCTTGACAAAGAATAATGAATTTGCAAAAGTAATGGATGTTTGGCATCTATTTAAAACACTCTGTAATCCTCACTCTAGACCAAAAATAATTAAAGTGGGCTTGGTTTTGGAATTATTTTTAATTATCATTACTATGTTGCATTTAGAGATTGTTACTCATGTTATCAGTACAGCGTTGCTTGCTATGGAATCACCACTACAACAGACTGCATGGAGCTTTGTGAGAGGCAGGGAAAAGTTGTTTGGATTTTGCAATGTTACCTCTCACTTCTTTATAATATAGATATTGTGCATGTGTGCATATATAGAGAGAAAAATTTTAAAAGCTTAAAAGCCAGTAAAATTAAGATTCCCCACCCCCACCCCCCCATTTTTCCACCCCTGGGCCACCTTT
>VXBL01003291.1:213019-251995 GCA_013400195.1 Aramus guarauna
TTTCACTGTCAAAAAGCAGCAAAGGAATAATGGACTGGCTGAAAAGGTGTATTCCCTAAACGCTGCTGCTCTTGGACAAAGATGCTCGCACTCAAGCAAGCTGCATGAAGTAAATTGCCTATTTGTGTAAATACGCCAAATGACTACTTATAGACTTGATGGCTGGTCAAAAGCTGAAGTATTCATTCCTAACTCTAAATCACAAGCTCTTTATTGGTGCTGCAGCAGAGTGTGACAATAGGAAAGAGTTTTCAGGGTACTGCAATGCTGAAAATCTGTCTTTTACAGCGGGGAAGGTGAAGCTGTTTGGACAGAGGGGTACTGGCCCCAGCAAGCATCACCGGGCTGTCAGGGCAGTAAGAATAGCCACGGTCAAGAGGCCTTTGCTCCCAGTAATTCCAATCAGTAATCCATCAGTAAAACAGACACACAGAACTTACTAGGACTTTATTTTTTTGAGATAAAAGCAGTTTCCCTGCTAAGAGTTACCTTTGATAATATTCTGATTACATTGTTAGCGCTTTTAAGTTTGTTTGGTAAAACTTCACCAGACCTAACGGTACATAAGCACATGCTCTGTTCAACGCGTGAGCAAGTCTGCCAAACAGCGCACAACAAAATGTAAAGTTTTTAAACCAAGATCAGATTAACGGTTGGGTTTTTTTGGGGGGAGGGGGTTGGCTTTTTTTGTTTTTCATTCATTACATCTTGGACATACCTGGGGTAGAGCAGGTCACCTTTGCTCCCTCTGCAGAGGATCACAACTGCGCTCAAACCTCCACTGCCAGCGTGCAGAAACCCAGCTCTCTAGCTGTCCACAACTGCATGCAACATTTTGATCTCCCACAGTACTGAGGAAAAAGTGAGCTTTGATTTCTGGTTGATTTTTACAGTTATTTTGGAGGTAAACTATACTTGCACATGAATTATTTACATTTATTATTTGCATTTATAAGCCAGTGCATTTCAGTGACCACTGATCCAATTTGTATCATTTATCATTTGCTGTGAGACACTGACGGCTGTTTAAATAAGTCCTAAACATAACCTTGAGAGTACAGGAGCTCAAAGCATTTCATAATTATATTCCTCAGTAGGAAGCAAGTTCCACAGTTGACATATGGAAAGACCAAACTGTTATTCCATTCAAAACAAACAAAAATATTTCCTGTTCTTTCACCTGTTAACAGTTGAACATTTCAACTGTTTTTCACTGTAAAGCACTCCATGACCTTCTGAAGAGCACTCTGTAATTTCCTCTCCACTTTTAAAAGGATGCAGAAGCGGTAGAGAAGTACAGAACTACAGCTGAAGCAGCAACACAGTAAGAAAAATCTCAGCATCCTAAAGGCACCTATGACTTATAAGCACATCACGATTACCATCCAGCATCACTAAAATGGGGCAACTAATTCAGCCTGTCAGCAGATCAGACCAGAAGGATAGGCTTTATCATCACCTCCTCGCAACAGTCTTTCTGCAAACCCCTGCCAGTTACATAGCTCCAAGTGATTTTAGGAGACAGTGACTCTTCAAGATGCACTAAACCTTCACTATAAAAACCAACCAGCTGCTCATCATGCAGATCTACTGAGCTGCTCACCCAGGTTTCATGAATAAATGGATAGTTGTGGCTCAGACACCATAAAGGACAAAGCAGCTCCCTTCAGCTGGGAAGCAATAGGGAGAAATACTTGGACTTGCATATGCACGGCCAACTATAAATCAGTAAGATTGCCTCTGAGCTTCTCTTCCAAGCCTGCACTCAAGCAGTAGTTCATAGGCTGCCTCTTGTAGAAAAGCACGCAAAAATTTCTAAGCCCAAGAAAGGACGCGTAGAAGCCAAGCAGATTTATAGACCGAGCAGCCAGTTGTCAGTGGAAAAGTCAGCTTACTCATTAGTCTGCCTCCATATAGGAGGGGGAAAAAGAAAGAAAAGAAAAGAAAAAAAAAAGAGAAAGGAAAGGAAAAAACCAACTACGACAAAGTCTTTTAAATAAAACCACAGCAGTGGTTAAGATTAAAGCTAACATCCAAACCCTCTTAGCCTCTAAAATATATCCTTTTATTTTTAAGGTGTCATTTCATTCTGTTTCCCCAGCTTTACTATTTTTTTTTTCAAATCAGCATTGCAAAAGCCATCTATATGGAACTTAAGAGGATTTGAGGGACATCATAAATACCCCGCGTGACTGTATTAGACTGCTAAACCCACTCCAAGTGCAGAGGATTTCTTCCCCGCTTTTCTGCTCCACCCTCTGGCAGGGCAGAGGCAATAGGTTAGGTGCATTTAGCACCTAACCACCAACTGATGAGCTGTTAAGCTTGGCATTTGCCCATTTTCAGTAGCAGATATCCCAACATCTTTATAAAGGTGGAAATCCCCAGGGAAGGGGTTGCTAAAAAAAACAAAGCTTAAGCAAAAGATCACCTGCTGAGAGTCTAAGCAAGTAGGCTGGGGAGGGGGGGAAAGACCAAGGGCTCTGGAAACGTGGTTTTTTCAGAGATTCACGTAAAAGAATTGTTGTTGAAAGACAGACAGGAGCCACAGGGAGAAAGGAGTCTTTCCCACCTCTTTCCTAAGAGTACAGAAACATTCAGAAGCCGAGAGGAAGGAGGCAAGCAAAGCACCCCAGCTAAAAGCTGTCCTCTCCAGCATGGCTGCTGCTCCACAGACGGACAGGGCACCCGGGCAGGCAGTTTTCTCCCAAAACCCAAAGGCAAAGGAAAGGAAACAAACAAAACCCCCCACCAAACACGCCAAGAAAGTGGCCAACTATCAGTTTTAGTGACTTCCTGATGAAAGGCCTGGTCTAAGCCCGGCCTAAGCCCAGACCATCCCAAGTCCAGCCAGAGGAGCTGCGCCATGGGAGGAGCATCAGCATCTCCATATGCTCATGCATTACGTAGCTTAAAATATTTATTAAGCAGAACGCTAATGATAACTTTATCCTCCCGTTGATTACCTCTCTTGGGCAGCTAAATATTAACACGAGGTTGTTCTTCCTAGGCAATTTAGTAAGCAAGAGCTAATTTAAATGAGCATATCCTGTAGGAGTAATCCATGTGAATAATGATCCTGACTTGTTTTCCTACAGTAGTTGTGACTTATTTAGGCTTTCACGGTACTTCAGGGTTTCTAAAAGAGGCACTATGCAAATTCCCCCGCTCGGTAACAGCATGCCGGAGCCAGTTCCTCCTGTTCACGGGGCTGTTACCGACTTGTTTTGCACCGCTTCACCAACACGCACTCCTACGCGCGGGAGGGAGTTCAGACACACCAGATAATGCCTCGTAACATCTTCCTACTCAGGCGTCCTAAGAGATGTTTTCCCTTCATTTGTCCTTTTCAGATAAGCGCGCTGTTCTTTTTATTCTCCAATATCAAGACGTGACACAGAAGCCGAAATGCCAAGAGCGCTGCACCCATGGAGCAGGCTCACACTTCCTTCACGTTCACGATTTACTTTTTTCACTTTGTTGCGCCTAATCCTATTACGGTTCAAAAGCTGATTCCTCAAACCCCAAAACACAGGCTAACTGATCAGCCCCGGGCCTGCCCGCAGACACCGACGGCCCCAGCGCCGGGTGAGCCCCGCCGGCCTGCAGCCCGCCCGTCTGCCATAAGCCTACCCGGNATATTTCATTTAAGTAACTTAGAAGCCAAGTTTAACAACCCCTTTGCTATTGCGGTGGTGGCAGAGGCGAGGTTTGCCACCTTGCCCATCTGCTGGGTTTTTATATACTTGTAAAAGACAGCAAAGGAAAACCCAGAGGGCAGGATGAGTGTTGGGAGGGAAGGGGTTTTTCCCAGAGAAAAATCAGCAAATGCATGCATCCGCTTGCTGGTTTTCTCATTCCTGTTTGGAGTTTGTTACTGGGTATCTGCCTGCATGAATAATGTCACTGGACCATTTTATACCGGTATCCATAAAACGTGCCAGTAGAGGATTTTCTGTGGGTACTAACAGTTGTTACACTGAAAGATGCCATAAAGCCGAACACTTGGGATTGTGCAATCTGCCCAGAGTACATTGCATTAATGCTGTGACTTTTTCAAAATGTAATGACCTTGGTCATTATTTAAATGACTGCTGTTCAGATTTTCATCTTTGCTATTACATAATAAATTATGAGGTTGTATCTCATGTCTCTTCAGACTCCTGCTGGGTTTCTGAACCCTGTAAGCCACCACCGTTGATGACAGCGGATCTCACCAACAGGCAAAGTGACGCCGACCCCAGCAGAAACATCACGGGCACGCCAAGAGAAAAACTCTGGAGCAGCATGGGACTTAGTATGAGGCACGCTTTGAAAGGGAAGGAGGACTGATCTGGTCTGACATTTTGCGCTCGCTCATGGCATCTTCTCCTAACTTCTTTGTGCCACAGCAACGCTGCTGCAGCTGCTCTGAGCTGCTGTCACGACCTCCCTCCCCGACTGAACAGCCAAGCACCTTTGCCAGGGCTCTCCAGCATGTTCTAGTCTACCCCAGCCAGGTTAGCCATGGGTTTTTAAGCACTTTCTGCTAATTCGACTTATTTTGACTCAACCCTCCATGCAGGGATCCTATATGGCAGATCAATAACGTAATAGCTACTGACTGAGAACAGAGAAGAAGATGCACCGCAAGTGCCAGGGCAAGGCAGAAGGACACTTGGTGTCACCATGGCTGGAGCTGGTTAGCTGGCCCTGCAGTTGCTCCAGTCATTCCCATAGCACGCTACTCAAATTGGCTTGGCAGGAGCTTGTGAATGGCTCCATCTGCTGAAATGATCGGGTGTTGAATTCCTCCTTATGGCTGAGAACTGCTGCAGTGCTCCCAAACCAGGCAGGACATGGAGAAGAAAGGCGGCTCTCCCAAAGGAAGGCAGGAGACATTGCATGTACAGGCAAAATTCCCTTGATGCCAAATCCAGGACTATAGTCTGCTAAAGCACCCTTGATCTCCAACTAAATACATAGTACAGATGGCCTTCAAGGACTGCTGTTTACTACATGGAGCAGCGTGGCACGCGGTATAAAGCCCATTTGAAAGAGAAAGGCTTCAGTTCACTTTATCTGATTTTTTTTTCAGTTGCACGAGGCTCATTCAAAGCCTTCCCCCAGCTACAGCCGTGCCAGCTGCAGACATTACCACTCGCACTGGGATGTTTCTTTCTTCTTCCAGTGCCCAGGTCGGGATGAGGGGCTGCCAGGGCAGACTTTTTCACACCACAGAGAAAAATCCTGCATTACAAGGAGCTGGTTTGCCTCTAGGCTGGCCTAGGACCAGGAGGCTGCCAAAGTGGTTTCAAGATACCTTCCTCTGTCTTGTTCCTCTGAGCAGCTTCAGATGAAGAAGTACCAGACTGACTTTTGCTTGTGTAACATTTCAGCCAGTCTTTTACATATTCTGTAAAAAAGCAGGGCTGGGAGGAGGGGAAGAAATATAGAATATTATAGTTTTTCTGCAAGCTATCTGTAATATTGTGACTAGATGATTTCTGCTTCTCGTTAGATCCCAAGTAATATAGAAAAGGGTCAGTACCTGACATTTTCAAAGCGCAGCAGTGCTGACCACTTTATCTTCTTAGGGTCTTCAGGCAGACTGCTGTGCAATTTAGTTACCTTAGTAACATCAGACAGCATGTCGACTTGCAAATAGTTGTTATGTCACCTTGCCAATCTGCTGCTACACCTACCAGGAATGCAGAACAAGCAATCAATTACAGGGATATCACTCAAATTCATTATACTTATGTATAAGAAAACCATTACTTCCTTGCTTATGAAATTAGCTTA
This sequence comes from Aramus guarauna, assembly GCA_013400195.1. Taxonomy (NCBI): domain Eukaryota; kingdom Metazoa; phylum Chordata; class Aves; order Gruiformes; family Aramidae; genus Aramus; species Aramus guarauna. Next base: position 218,804 of record VXBL01003291.1, read on the forward strand.
ATTCCAGTGGGAAACCCCACATCTTATAGCATGAATTTTTTCAGTGAAAAAAAGTTCTTAAAAGAAGTGGCTATTTGTTACTTCTGTTCCTTCTGAAACCACTTTGCATAAATGATATGACATGGCCTCAAAACAATATTGTCCTGATTTTCTTAATATTACATACATTTAATTTTCAGCTAGGAATAATATACTGAAGCAGCAGTTTTTGAAATACTGGAAACTAGTGAACCTTGCATATACAAAGAAGGGAAATAGGTATCATGAGCTATGGATGACGATGAGAAACAAGCCTAACATTCATTGTTCTGCAAGCAAAAGAAAGTCTGAATGAAACCTTTTTCAAAAAATTATTTTCTAAAAAGCAAATNCCCGCCGGCCTGCAGCCCGCCCGTCTGCCATAAGCCTACCCGGGCTCCTGGGCACAGCTCGGCCGTGCGTCCCCTCCCTCAGGCAGCGCTGCCTCCCCGCCGAGGTGCTCCTCTCCCTGGGAGGACGGCACTGCGCTCTCCGGCCCACTGCCCGGGCCGGCTGAGGGGGAGGCAGCCATTAAGGAGCCTGTTAAGGGCCAGGCCAGCCGCTCCTCAGTGCCACAGAACCCTTTCTTCTTTCTCCTTCTACCATGAATGCCCATTGAGCCATAGCATTTAGTCATACCATTAAGTCAACCCTTTCTTTGCCAGGTACCCCCAGCTGGGCCTNCTTGGGATTGTGCAATCTGCCCAGAGTACATTGCATTAATGCTGTGACTTTTTCAAAATGTAATGACCTTGGTCATTATTTAAATGACTGCTGTTCAGATTTTCATCTTCGCTATTACATAATAAATTATGAGGTTGTATCTCATGTCTCTTCAGACTCCTGCTGGGTTTCTGAACCCTGTAAGCCACCACCGTTGATGACAGCGGATCTCACCAACAGGCAAAGTGACGCCGACCCCAGCAGAAACATCACGGGCACGCCAAGAGAAAAACTCTGGAGCAGCATGGGACTTAGTATGAGGCACGCTTTGAAAGGGAAGGAGGACTGATCTGGTCTGACATTTTGCGCTCGCTCATGGCATCTTCTCCTAACTTCTTTGTGCCACAGCAACGCTGCTGCAGCTGCTCTGAGCTGCTGTCACGACCTCCCTCCCCGACTGAACAGCCAAGCACCTTTGCCAGGGCTCTCCAGCATGTTCTAGTCTACCCCAGCCAGGTTAGCCATGGGTTTTTAAGCACTTTCTGCTAATTCGACTTATTTTGACTCAACCCTCCATGCAGGGATCCTATATGGCAGATCAATAACGTAATAGCTACTGACTGAGAACAGAGAAGAAGATGCACCGCAAGTGCCAGGGCAAGGCAGAAGGACACTTGGTGTCACCATGGCTGGAGCTGGTTAGCTGGCCCTGCAGTTGCTCCAGTCATTCCCATAGCACGCTACTCAAATTGGCTTGGCAGGAGCTTGTGAATGGCTCCATCTGCTGAAGTGATCGGGTGTTGAATTCCTCCTTATGGCTGAGAACTGCTGCAGTGCTCCCAAACCAGGCAGGACATGGAGAAGAAAGGCGGCTCTCCCAAAGGAAGGCAGGAGACATTGCATGTACAGGCAAAATTCCCTTGATGCCAAATCCAGGACTATAGTCTGCTAAAGCACCCTTGATCTCCAACTAAATACATAGTACAGATGGCCTTCAAGGACTGCTGTTTACTACATGGAGCAGCGTGGCACGCGGTATAAAGCCCATTTGAAAGAGAAAGGCTTCAGTTCACTTTATCTGATTTTTTTTTCAGTTGCACGAGGCTCATTCAAAGCCTTCCCCCAGCTACAGCCGTGCCAGCTGCAGACATTACCACTCGCACTGGGACATTTCTTTCTTCTTCCAGTGCCCAGGTCGGGATGAGGGGCTGCCAGGGCAGACTTTTTCACACCACAGAGAAAAATCCTGCATTACAAGGAGCTGGTTTGCCTCTAGGCTGGCCTAGGACCAGGAGGCTGCCAAAGTGGTTTCAAGATACCTTCCTCTGTCTTGTCCCTCTGAGCAGCTTCAGATGAAGAAGTACCAGACTGACTTTTGCTTGTGTAACATTTCAGCCAGTCTTTTACATATTCTGTAAAAAAGCAGGGCTGGGAGGAGGGGAAGAAATATAGAATATTATAGTTTTTCTGCAAGCTATCTGTAATATTGTGACTAGATGATTTCTGCTTCTCGTTAGATCCCAAGTAATATAGAAAAGGGTCAGTACCTGACATTTTCAAAGCGCAGCAGTGCTGACCACTTTATCTTCTTAGGGTCTTCAGGCAGACTGCTGTGCAATTTAGTTACCTTAGTAACATCAGACAGCATGTCGACTTGCAAATAGTTGTTATGTCACCTTGCCAATCTGCTGCTACACCTACCAGGAATGCAGAACAAGCAATCAATTACAGGGATATCACTCAAATTCATTATACTTATGTATAAGAAAACCATTACTTCCTTGCTTATGAAATTAGCTTAATTCCAGTGGGAAACCCCACATCTTATAGCATGAATTTTTTCAGTGAAAAAAAATTCTTAAAAGAAGTGGCTATTTGTTACTTCTGTTCCTTCTGAAACCACTTTGCATAAATGATATGACATGGCCTCAAAACAATATTGTCCTGATTTTCTTAATATTACATACATTTAATTTTCAGCTAGGAATAATATACTGAAGCAGCAGTTTTTGAAATACTGGAAACTAGTGAACCTTGCATATACAAAGAAGGGAAATAGGTATCATGAGCTATGGATGACGATGAGAAACAAGCCTAACATTCATTGTTCTGCAAGCAAAAGAAAGTCTGAATGAAACCTTTTTCAAAAAATTATTTTCTAAAAAGCAAATATCACTCTGTTATAAATGTAACAAGAAACCAATTACAGGGAAAGTTGGCCTGAAATAGAGACATATACAACTTCTCTTTTTTACTTTTTGAATAACGGAAAGAGGAAAAATGCCTAAAATTGTCAGCTGGTGCCTTAAGTCACATGTGCAAAGATAGCACTGGAGATCTGAGGATGGTTTTGCTGTGATCAAGACTTTTTTTAACCCAGTGGTCTCCCTGCAACCCTTTTCACGCCTACCTCCATTACAGCAAACACCAGAAAACCGGGCACACTTGTATACCTATTATCCAGCTGACCATCCAGCATATTAGTTTAAAACATTGACAGGGCTGATACCTCGTTAAAATGCCATGTTTGGAGAGGGTGGTGATCTGTGTTGGTCAATGCTCAACGAGGATGGTTTGTGCCGTCTCTCTGGCAGACAATTGCACTGGCAGCTGGGGTAGTAACGCCTCAGATCACCACTCCTAAAGGGGTGGGATGGAGCACGTTGTTATGGTTCTGCTTCTGGGGTCATCTCTTTTAAAAAGGAAAGTTTATCTTGAAATGACTGGATAAATCTCCTGTCTTGAAAGTAAAGTTGGAAAAAAAAAAATCAGGAAACTTTTTGCGACATCCATTTTGTTCTTTAATGAACAGTTAACAAGAATAAGAACTAAATGAGGCTCTTGACTTTTATGTGATTTACCAGGAAGCAGAATCTCTGACACTACTTTACCTAGGAGTGGCAGCCAGGTATAAACACACTGTCCTCATAACTCAGATTTCACCCTCCTTCACTTTACTGCCTTCACTTTTTCTTTCATTCTAAGTTATTCTTAGAATTGTAGGTAGCTTAGCAGCAGAGCCGATATGCTCATTATTTGGACAAGACTGAGGGAAGAAAAGACAGAGCTTCTGCCCTTTCTTTCTTTTGGCTTTCTGGGAAAGAAGATGGCAGAGTCACCTCCTTCCTTCACCGCAGTCAGGCACGCAATACAGCCCTGTCACGTATGCGGGTCTGGAGCTCAAGCGATGACTAATTTTTCACAAGTTTTCAGTACCCGAACATAAGCCAGAACATAGTTCAGCTCCTCAGAGAGAAAGCCAGATTTCTCAGGCAGCATCTTGGGAGGCTTTAAAGGCTTTTCCAGGAACTGTAGATTAGGGTCCACTTTCAAGACAAAGAGCTTAGCGTCCCTTGGGGCACCAGGTTAAAGGAGTAGATAGTACTTACCACGCTGGATGCTCAACCCCTTCTGGAAACTGGCCACAACTGGAGAAGTGGGAGGTAAGGCTGCAGGTTTGTGTTGCTTCGCTTAAAAGGAACGGGAGCAGCTGGATATTCATCTGGTAGCCCCATTACAATCCCAATGAGGACAATACGATTATCTACCTGAGTGGCTAATTGCAAGAGTCAGACTGTTGCACACAAATGTGTATATTTATTATACATAATATATGGATATGTATACTAAATTTGTGCCAAACAGCTGTTTGTTTTAGAGGAGACAGCTGTTATTGGGATTTAATTTCTGATTCTTTTCAAATGTCACAGGAAGAAACATTGCATGTTAGCTTACAGTTGCACAAACTACTCCCTAGAATTAATAAACTTTCTGAAAACCACATATAGAATTGCATTAATAATGAAAACTTCTCATTACCATTTCAATGGTTTATGCTGCGACCTGATGAAAAGACCCGTTAAAAAACATTATTGACTAAGCACATAGCTATTTTTCATAATCTTAATTTTAATGTATTATTAGAACTGTATAGTAAGTTTCAATTAACATTTAGAATTTTTTACTTGCATTCAAAATTCTAATTCCAAACATGTACTAATTGAATAATATTTCAGTAACAAGAGCCCCGTTTTACAAGGTCCTGTACGAATACCTAATGAGAGACAAACATAAAGGTCACACTTTAAAGTGCCAGGCTAGAGCGAGGGCAGGGAACACTCTTGTTCCTGCGTTGCAAATGGAAAGAAGTACGCATAGTCACATTTTTAGAAATACAAGTCTTTTCCTGTTTTGATTTCTCATCAAAATGAGTGATTAATGCCTTTAAAAGCACTGCGGCACAACTTTGCCAAATGACAATCTGAGCTTTTTAGAAAAGATGTTAAAGTGTGAGCTCTAAATTATTTTAGGTTTACCCAGGTCAGAGGAGATCATTGGAAGATCAAGCAACTAAAATGCTTAGCCCTCTTTTTTAGTGAGCCAAGAATAAGCTTTTCTTGTCTGCCGGGTCCTCATTTCATCTGGACAACAAAAGTTGAGTTTTGAAATTTTAAGTATTAACTGTGCGATATATTGGAGCAGTAATTTTTTTAACCTAATATGGCTTAAAAATATTTAAATAAAACCCCAAAAGAATATACAATTTTCTTGCCATTGTGCCAACCCTACTTTAAGAAAACCCTTCTTTGCTTTAATGAAAAATAATGACATGAAACTACATAACTTAAATAGCAGAGCAGTACTCACACTTTGCCAAAATTAGAGGGAACAAGGCTCATTATAAAGATTGAGTAAAATACCAAAACTATTTCATTTTTCATAACAAATAGGAAATTGGTTGGAAAGTAATACAGCACTATGACCTCGCTGATAGCTCTCTGTTCGGTCAGTGGCTCAAACCCTTCTCCATGGTGTTGGCTGCTCCATCATGACGCAGCCCCAAGCAAAGGTGCCCAAGTGAGCCCCAAGGGAGCAAGCTGGCTGCTGCAGGGATTGCGGCAGAGCCCCTGTTAGCGCTCCTTGGGCTAACTGACCCTCCTGAAGAGAGCTAAAAGGGGTTGACTTCCTCCAGGGTATCTATGACTTTTCCCACTACACTTAGGTATCTACCTCCAATGTGCCACGTAGACATATTGAAGCTCAATTTAAAGCTAAAAAGACTATCAAAACTTAATTGCAATTGCTTGCCTTGAGCTTCCACTCTGTGTTTGCCAGAATGATGGTGGTCCCCCCCAAACACGACTGCATGGTCAGGCTGCAGTCCCGGCTGCTCCTCCAGATCCATGGAGGTGCCCGCTTTTCACAGCCCTCATCCGCTGCCAAGGGAGAGCCACCGGCACCTACAGCAAACACAGTCTGGATTATTAAAACTGATAACTGCTGTAGTTTGACTTGTGCAGCACGAAGCCTAGGCTGCACGAAGGTCATTGATTTTTCAGTTAGGGATGTACTTTATAGGCATTGCTTGTACTTTTCCTGTGTCCGGCTTGTACAGCCTCCTTCCTCCTCAGCCGTCCTGGCTGCAGACACGATGTCCCAGCTCCACACCGCTTTTCTTCCCCACCTTTCATCCATCTGTCCCCGTCTCCATTGCCATCAGGCCTGTTGCCCACCCTGGGCCAGCTTCTGCCCCACAACAGGGTGGTTCCTCTTCACGCCGTGCTTCTGGCCAGGGATCAGCACCTGGAACCACGCTGTTAGAGTTGTGAGGTTTGGGGGGTGAATCTGGACTCCTGCGTGAATGGGAGTCTGAAAACAGCCATGAGAGGAAAGACAGACTGCCTGATTTAGGCGATCAGCTGCATTATATTTAATGAAAGATGGAGCAAATGGAAAGAATTACTTGAAAATAAATCGCTGATATAACGGTTGTAATGGCAGTTTGTGCATTTAATGTATGCCGTAGCTGGAGCCCTGGCACTCTGAATTGTCATCTAAAGGTCAAACTCTTTCCCCCTGGGTCAGGCTGTGGAAGCAGGTTTTTTACAGCAGGACTGAGCAGGAGCAGGCAAAGTAGAACCCAGATCTCCAAAACACACCGACAGGTCAGAGGCTGCACTGCTCCTGCCGAGTACTCGCAGCAATAAAATCTGCGCTGGGTTTGACGGACGTGCGGATCTCATGGGTCTTGCCTTCCTGCTTTCCAGTGCCAACCTTGCCTGAGCTGGGGCTCTCCCCACGGCTGCCAGAATTACTCTTTACCCTATTTACAAGCTGCTGCAGTCGTCTCAGTCCTGTGGCTGGACTAGTCTGATTAAAAAAAAAAATACTCATGCTGTAGCAACAGACCATCCTAAGCACCAAAGGAACTTAACTACTACGTAGATAGACCCTTGTTTTGCACATCTGACACATCCTACTGGAATGGATCCTGCGCTTCTGGTAGTTGCGGTTACGCTTTAGAAATCAAAAACCTTGAAGATGTGTGTTATGCTCCATTTTCTCTAAATGGATGCATCAAGTTATGTATAATACACAATAACAGTTCTTAAAATGGCTGTAAGGCAGTTTAAATATCCCTTTAACTCATACATTAAAATAAGATAATTGATTGAGCTTGTTCCAATGAACAAAGAACTTAGAGCATTTTTACTTTTGGTTACACCTCCTTGCTTCAACATAAAAAAAAAAAAGACACATCTGTGAGTTCTATTTTCAGTTGTAATTTTAACTTTTAAATAGCAAAAATACAAGCTGTGTAAATACCAACAGTGAAAACAGGTTTCCGACTTCCAGCCTACTCACACTTCATGGGTTAATACTTCATTAGCTTGAGCACTGAAGGGTAAATCATAAGAGCACGAGGAGGATGGAAACATTTATATCTCAATTTGGGAGCATTTTAAACATGATTTCTTTAAAATTATGTTGTTCTAAAGGGTCACTTAAATGCAAATATTTACATATATAATAGATAAAGTATTTTGGCATGGATTTCCATGCTAGCTTTTAATGTACAACATTTTTGCTTCCCTAGCAAAGTTATAATTCAAATATAGACTGTAAAGTTGACATGCTGGCAAAGGCTGTGGCAGCAGCTTTAGTCTGTGATACAGGTAGACCTTCCTACAGGCCAACCTTTCAGCCTTGGGCATGCAGGAACGTAGATTTGATCCTGGATACGCACTTCCTAATGGGATAAGTTTGAGCTTAATTGCGTGTTTGCGCTTTCAATTAGCGGAGCGAGCACGTGAGCATGGGATTTTATGCACAGAGCAGTGTGTGGGTCAGGACCTCGGCAGCCCATGGGAAGGATGCAGCTGCAAAGCAGCAGATGAAAAGACAAATTCACACATTGGTCTAGCTGATTTCTCCTTCTAGTTTCCAATAATCTGATAATTTCAACAAAAACCTTTGGTATTTCTTCCACTTTTCGTGGCTCCCTGGCAAAGTTATTTTACAGAATCATTTTGTACTTGAGGCAAACGAGTTCAGTTCAGCTCTCAGTTTTGCTCCAGACTGCTTGTGTCATGTCCTGCAAGTCATTTAACCTCATGGTATCTCAAGTCCCAACTATATCGTGGGAAAAACGCAACCTGCTTAAGAGAGACCATGAGGATGCAACCATACCTCAGGAGATTCTCAGACGCAACAGTAATACAGCCTGGATAAATACACACGGTGAAAATAGGTTTCCATTCCCCTCCTGTTTATAATTCATGGGTTGCTACTTCATTACCTTTAGCACCAAAGGATAATTTATATCAGCACGAAAAGGAAATAAACATTAGTATATTCATTCTGTAGCGGGTTATACACTGTTTGCTTTAAGATGGTATTGGCCTAAAGAGCCACACAAATGCAAAGCAATAGGGAAGAAGATCCTTTGCTTTTAACTAATTCAACACAAGTGCTCAATTCCTAGCACTCCAGAAGGCCATTTTCCTCTTAAACCTACTACATTTAGCTTTAAAACCTGGTAAAACATGAAAAGTAAATACCTAATAGCATGTCTGCGCTATATTCACTGCTGTGATTGCAAAGTAGCACGGGCTTTTCTGAGGTAGCTTTTAACTTCCAGACCACCCTGCCCGCTGGAAAATCCCCCACACCCGGCGCTTTAAGTGGTTAATCTTCCCTGACAGCCCAGCATTGCCTTGGCCTGTTCATCAGCTGATTCAACTCCATAAACTCAACACCAGAGGCAAGAGTTCATTAATTACAGGCAAAGGTGTCTTAGGTGAATTTGCATTACCACCATAACTGAAACAGGAGAAAACGAGGGGCACGTACAGACCTGATCCCCGCAGCCGTGCTGGCTGCCTCCAAACCACGCGGCAGCTGATGTCCATGGCCAGTCCAGCGATCCCGGTCGCCGTATCAGAGATGTGCAAGCCCAAAGCCCGGTGCCTGTCTCTCGGCCATTGACTGATGAAATTAAGCCAGGCAGTGCCCAGGAACAAGCAGAAAAGACACATAGGTGTTTATGAACCTTGCAAGGAAATTCCAACTCCAGGCGTCAGCTGGGACCCCATAAAAACTGGACAAGCTCCTATAGATGGGATGAAGCGGATTTATCCAGAAGCCTCATCTTTGCGGTGGGAGCTTCACTCTGAACCTAGTTAAATGAGAACAGAGGAAGGATATGTAGGACACAAAGACACAGGCTGTCACTTCAGTCTGCCTCTTCTATCCATCACCCACTCACCAACGCTGATGAGAGGGAAGGGCTGCCTCCGTACGTGAAAGACAGAGGCAGACAGAAGGAACTGGGGTTTGGCTGGTTTGTGGTTTTTTTCCCAACCCAGAAGCCATTGTAAAAATAAGACTGGTAAAAGAAGTGAAAATGCAGATGATTTTCTCGGTCAGACTTAAGCTGATACTTACAGGTGTTGGAGCCATGGTTCCTTTTGAAGAGATCACAGAGAGATTCAGAGTGGTGCTGCTGGAACAGCAGTCTGGATTAAAATTAAAGCCTAAACATCAGCAGTCAAAAGTAGTCTAACAAATACCTGAATCAAACTGGGAGATGTAATGAGCCGTCCTTTGTAGCACACACACGGAGCCCTGCAGGAAGATGTTTTTATGGAGTTTCGCAGGAATATTGTAATTTAGATTCTATACACTACATTTTCTTTGCATTTCAGAATGAAGAGAGCATCACTTTTGACTTTGTTTCCTTTTTCATACAAAATGTGCATTGGATTTCTTATTCTGATGAATTATTCTAATTAATGCGATTGTTTTTATTTGTTAGCCTGGGTTGCTGTCTTTTTTTCAGGTTTTTGCTTTGTTGAGATTAAAAAAATAAATATATATCTGATTTGGCTTTATCTTTCCTAAAATTTAATCGTGGTTATTCAGTAGAACTCACAACAGTTAACAAGGGGTAGCAAATTTTTCATGTTTCAGACTGCAACCACATATGTCCAAACATTTCTTGAAGCCACCAGAAGATTTTCAAGAGGAAAGCAGTTTAAGCCACAACAGAAGATCTGAATTTTAAATGCTTCAAAATAACATATCTTTGGGAAAAAATAATTGAAAAAACGTTAATGAGAAGGAAGAACATGTAAATGTAGATGTGCTGGAGTGGTGATCAATGACTGATGGAATATTCCTTAGTTACAAACAGCGAAGGAGGTCAGTACTCAGCTAGATGAGCTAAAGACTGAAAGGTTGTACCACAGAAATAGAGTTTTCAAACCTACAAAAATTTTCAGAAGTCTGTGTTATCTAACCTGTTCTGCATATGCAGTTATTGGTAAAAATTGAAGGTAAACATATTTTTACTTGAAAACATTCATAGCAAGTCTAAGGAATTCAAGATTTCCTTTTGTAAATACAAAGTAGTAAAAAAGGTGGAATCTAGTGTATTTTTATACACTGATTTTTTTTTCAGATAAGCACTTGGACAGAAATCAGATGACCACAGTGTATCCAACAACTCAAACTTTTTTCCAGGATGCAGTAAGGAATAGTTACACAAAATACTTATTGGGACTACACATGGTTGGTCAGTTCCTGAAGAAGGAGAAATATTATTATTAAAAGTCCTTTAATCTGTAGATGCGGATCTTCAGAGCACGACGTATCCAGCTGCTTCCACCTCAGCGCTTGGTTCCTTCTGCCTCCTTTGAACAATCTCACTCACAATATTTGTTTCATGTGTTTTGAAGATTCTGCAAATAACTCTGCTTTTTATTTCATCTTAGGGACTTGCTGGGGCTGACATAACTTGGTGTTGTGCTAATGTTTGATTTAAGGAATGGGAAGTATTTCAAGAGACAAGCGAAGCAACTTGTTGGTAGAAATCCAATACATTCTGGTTTTGAAGCACCTCTGATTTGTGTTATTTGGAGGGACGTCATTTTGATTCTTCTCCAAACAAACTGGCATTAGTGATTATCCAGCATCGCTGTGAAGATATATTCTTACTGACACAGAACTAGGTATGTTTATTAGAAAAGTAGTCCAGCAGAAAGATTTTTATTTTTTTTTCCAGTTTGAGGGTTAGAGATTGAAAAGTGATAATTAAAACAGAAGGAGCATCATATTCATTGCTTCACTAGTAGTGAGATCAACAATTAGGTAAAGTGCTAAAGAAATATAAAAGACCTTGGTAACTTTGCAAGGAAGCCAAAGTTAAACCTCATGGACAAGCAGCGTGATCTGCCAGGCTTGACCAAAGAGCTGTATAATTGCAAATCTGAAAGATGACAACCTGAAACAGAATGAGACAAGTTCTGCACCAGTGGTATTGATATGACATAACGTATTTACTCATTTACAGATGTGCTGCTTCTCCTAATTTTGCAGTTAATTTTATTACAGTGTAAATGTATGAAATAAAAATAAAATGTTTATAGTTTATGGGTTAGAAATTTAGCTCAGAGCTCAGAGGAACCTTCAATATGACCCCAACAGCTGCATTATGATTATTTTAGCTATAGTTCAATAAGCAATACTAAATTTAAAACTTTTCCTGTTTTTTTTTATAAACAGATTCCAATTGAAACAACATGGAACTCGCAGCACTTGTTAAAATGAGCATTTTGAATAGCAGCGTTTAACATGGAATGAAATTAGATCTTGGAGAAAGCCAAAAACTGAGGTACCACCTCAACAAACCATAAAAACCTTGCATCAACCGGGCTACATTTCAGCCTTTAAGATGAAAAAGACTATCATTATGATGCAAAATTCATATAATCTGACAAAATCATCCCTAAGAATGAAGCGTAAAATGATGTGGTTTTCACTTTGGAAAGAGAATACGTAAAGGAAAGTCAAAGGCCTTTGCAAAACCGATGAGAAGGATATCTGTGTTGGTGATACCACATAGGAGCTCAAATTCTGCCCTGAACAAATTCATCCTCATTGCTAATTCAGATGATACGTACAAAATAAAAAATACTCAAGCTGCTTGACAGTTCTATGATACAATGGTCTTTCAGCTCTCATCATGAGGTTCAGCCTCCTTAGCAGACTGATTAGCAAGCCCTATGGTAAACAAACCCACAGAAATTTGAATTACTTTTGTTTTCAAGGTAAAGATATGGAATAGATTTAATTTAGGCTCCTGTAACAGGTTTTCTAAGGAAGGTGAGATAAACAATGCTTCTAGAGCATGAGAATGTACCATTGGTCAAAATCATAGGAAATATTGAGGTACATAACTAAGCATCTGGCTTAAGACTATACTTGTAAATTGTAGCACTGTAATAGAGCTAAATATATTACAGAAAAACATCTTTTTAAGGCATATTTTTGTTCTGTTTCTTGTTTTATTAGAAAAAAGAAAAAATATTCAGTAGATCAGAGTGGAGTTTTTTTTTCTTCCTCCCTTACCTGCCAATTGCTAAATATATATTATTTTTATATACATGCATATGTATGCTAAATATTCATTATATTTATTACCATCAATATTTACTCACAAAATCAGCAAGATCCCTCAGATAAGGCAATGATTTGCACTGTACAAGGTCAGCTCATCTCACTCCAAGAAGCATTGTCTGCAAGCGTCAGATCTTACAGTCAAAGACCATAAATTAACAGTCCTATACGTCTCTAAGGTTCCTGTTAACCCTTCAAGGAGAAAACAAATCATACCTGTGCTGTACAAGTACCTACCTGCGTGCTGAGCCCATCCTTGTGCTCCACGAAATCAGCTGGCTTGCGGACCCGACTTCCAGATGAGCAGAAGCTGCGTAGGAGATAATCCTGCTTGGGTTTATCGATTCCAGCACTATGTCGGGGTGCCGAGACCCCGAGCTCAGCCTGAGATCCAGGACTCCTGGGATGATCTCAGGTGCTGGGCAGTGTTTTAAGTGAGCTGGGGAAGTTTACGTGTTGATTTGAGACAGGTTAGTGTCAGTGTATTTAAAGATGTCATTTAGGGGTTAGTATAAATGTGATCCCAGATGTATGTTTAATATGCTGGGGGGTTTTCCCAGTTTTAATATAAAATTTATTTTCTATTTTGTCAGTCCTGATAAGCTGGCTTCCCATTATGGCAACCTGCCATTTTTCAATAGAACTGTGAATATACCCTAAATAAATTGTTTACAGTTCCACAGAAAAGTCAATCCAGCTTTTCCAAGGTGTGTGTGTGGGGGGATGAGTAGCAGGATGAGACCTCAAAAAAAGGGAAATTTCCAAACCGCTAGAGGGGGAAAAAAAAGTCAGGTTTTCTAATGCAAAGCGTTAGCAATATCCAAAAAGTCTAACAGAATGTTTCTTTCTATTTTAAATTCATTTCTGATAGCACTGGCACCAAGTAAAGTTCTCACGTGCATTTTCATGTCAAAGGGTAATTGCCAAAAAGAATTTTAATTAAGATCACTTTGCCACAAACTACCTGAACATTAATGAAGAGTAGAAAACGTTTCTCTGTCTTTTGCCATGCAGGTGACCTAATTGCAACGAATTTCCAGGCTGCTGCATCTACTACTTTTGAGTACTTGAGCTCAGGATTAATAAATAAATAAAAAAAAAAAAATAAAAAAATCTTTAATACTACCCAAGTACTCCTATCTGCTAGGAAAATACGAGGTATGATAACGACTGTCAGCATTCAGTGCCAAAAGGTGACGTTAAGCCACTGATCCTTTGTGCATTCACTGTTGGTCTAGACAAACATTTCTGCTGTAACATCAGAAGCTGCTTACTTTGCTTTCTGCTTTGCTACTGGTTCACCAGCCTGCTTGAAATTACCTATTAGAAACATTTTATTGCCCATTTGCTTTTATTAAAACATTTTAGATGGAAACATATGTGTATTCAGATATGTGCACGGTTTAGAAATAAGCAAAATAAAACACAGCCTGATCGTGGCTGAATCAGTTTGGGAACATAGAAACTATTCTCTGGCAAGAAATAAAGAAACAATTAAATCTGCAAATTCCCAATTTCTTTTCTGCCCATTAGGTCTGGAGCAGAATCGACCTGTGCGTGCTGTCCACCTCGCAGACACTGCCTCGCCGAAGCGTGCCTGCCGAGCTGCCCTTCGCTGCTACCACCACTCCTGTTTCTAAATCTGGAGTCATGAACTTAATGGATGGGCAGGAATGGGCTTTTGTGGAAGCATCTGCATGATTTGTATGGAAATGATGTGATTCCATTTACCCTGCCCGTTACAGGATTGAAACGTATGGAGTCTGGATACAGAAACTTCTTCACAGAGATACTTTTGGGGCTAAAAAGACAAGAAAAGCCTGATGTCTGTCCCTGAAAGGGATTGTCATTGCAAACAGACTTGTACTGAACTAAGAGAAAAATATCTCTGTTGTAAGACGTGTATACCAGTCTTACAGCAACTTGACTGCACTGGAGATAAACGAAAAAAAAAAAAGAGGAACAGAAGTGAGCTGTTACACTGCTTTAAAAATAAAAAGAATCCAACACGCTTGGGGAGAACACCTGGCTGACATCCACATCTATCAGGGCCAGCAAAATCCAGCTCTGGAGTCCCAGAAGATGGAAGAAGGGAAAAGCCTTGCCCAGGGAAATGGTCCCAGAAAGGGGCAGGAGGGGACAGCGAAGAACTCGAACTCCCCCAGGGCAACAAGAGCAGCCTGGCAGATGAAACAGGGAACAAGGAAGTGATCTGAGAATAACTTTTTACTGAAAAAAAAAGAAAAAAATGTTTGGGGCAGAAGCTTTCATCACCCTCTAGTTCAAACTCCCTGTACATCACAAAGTTCTCAAGTAAAGGTAGTTATGGGTGGAGTACTGCTTTTTTTATCTCTTCTAAAATAATGATTAAAGGCATAAATATATTCTTCAGATAACTTTTTAAACCTATCGGAATTTGTTTTTTCTCTATATGGAGCAGCTGCACATTTCAGCTTACCCTTTGGTGAAAGGCTACTGCATGCTCGTTGAGACGGGACATTTGGGGACCTCTTCAGCATCCTGATTATACGACCCACTTCAGCATCTAGTTTTCCTTTATTTCCTACAGAATGCTATTCAGTAGCTATTTTATTACTCAAGATATCAAATACACACACTTTACAGAAAACAATAACCCCTCTAAAAGGTTAATTCAAGACACATTTTTACATCTAACATATTAGTATCATGCATTAGCTGGAACCAGTCTCTCTTCAATGGAAAATACAGGGCTCAGTTTCAGTATGCATTAGCCAAACAATCAAACCCAGATTCTCCCGCAAGGAACAGTAATAAGTAAATTACACAAAGCACAGTAAAAGTTAATCATTTTTACTTCCATCAGAATGCTAGATAATATATGATAGATAGCTCCCTGTGGCATATGGCTAAAAATGACATTACTTAATGACCTTTGCATCTGTACGGTTAAGACCATGCGGGATAATTTAAATTTATAATATGTTACTGCTTCTTTCATTGTTTTAAAGCATAAGAATTGATCTGCTGGGGGAAATGCATCTCATTCCTGCGTCTTTCATTCCCAAAGGAGTGAGAGTGCTTCATAGACAGCCCCACCATGAGAAGAAAACCACAAAGCGCAGTTTGTACAAGAGGTCAGGAGCCATGCCTGTTGCTACTCTTAGTACATCCAGGTCACCGTTATTTGTAACGCTGATCTTTCCAGCCTTTGGTAGCTCCCGTTGTAAACTCAAATTTATTTAAGTTGTTATTGGTCACAATATGTTGACCATCAGCGACAGTGGTAGTTCTGATATTCTTAAGATAGATAAGTTAGAGCTTGCGCTGTATGGTTGTTGGGAATTTTAACTTGTTTTCTTCTATTAAGTGGAGAAGTTTGAGATATACTTGAAGACAATAAGTTTTTAAAAATGGCTTATTGTATTCCTAAATGCCAATTAATTAGTCAGGAAGACAGCTGAAGCACATAAACCTAAAATACTGTTTAATGTTAGCCCAGTAAATTTTTTCTACAAACCCCAATGTGTTATGTGCAACACCATAGATTTATATGCTAACGTTGTGAATAACGATTGAGAACACGTTCTCCTATTCCCACCATGCACGCACACACCGTCATGACAAATTTGAAGGAAGGAAAAAAATAATTAAAAATCCCTCCCAACCATAGACCAAGACCACCAGCTTTGGCTCTGCCTTCCCGCTCCCTCTGCGATGTCCCTTGCTCCTGGGAAAGGAGCAGAAACCTGGGGAGAAGCCTCCCTTACATCTTCGAGGATTTCTGCAGTTAGTCTCCAAGCAAACCGCAAAGCACACGTTAGCCTCAAGTCCCTCTCATTTGTAATATTTGCAATTTTCATAAGTGTACTTATAGGACTTATTTATAGATTTCCAAGAAAATTGCATTCAGCATAGAAGATGCAAAACTCGTCTATAAAATAGTGCAACAAGGATTGTTATTAATAACAGAGTTTGAGGGATTGATGCAATAAAAGGATGCAGTAGGTTATTAGCCTATGTTTTATGCCCTGTATTTTTAATATATATACACAAGCATACCTCTCACATGTTTAATCCATTATAAAACAAACAGGCATATCTTTAAAGCTGTACTATATATGGAACTGGAAAACTCACCTTGTCTTCATGATCTCAATAGTGTACTTTACTGCAACAAGAGGTTACTTTTAAATACATTTTAGTATTTGTGTGGCCAGATGAAACAACATATAAACCCCAAAAGATTTTTCTTCAGTAAACTTTGAGTGAACTGTAAACAACTTCAATAGACGCCTACTAAATGCAGAACAAGTATTCCAAAAAATTGTATCTGAGGAACAGAAAATTTAGGGAGTAAAAAAAAGAAAAAAAATCAAGGAAACCAACTAATAAAAGGGATTGCAAAAAGGACAGGGGGAAGAAGCATCTTCAAAGACTTTAGCAAAGGCAACCATAAGATGACCAATCAACATTAAAGACTGAGGAATAAACAGTGGAAAAAAGTTATGTCCAGACTCTGGAAGATGGAGATTTATGTCTTTAAAACCAGTTGATTCTATGTCCTTCTCTGATAATTAAAATGAATTCATTAAAATTGACAGTGGTAACCTTTTAATATATTGCTATAAGGATTTAACCATTAATTTCAGAGTATTTCCAATTAGAAGTTGGATTAATTTTTAATCATAGTTTAATGCAATTTCATAATACAAAAGCAGTTCTTTCCTTTTATGGTCTGAGCAGTTTCATGGTAAAATCTGTGTAAATCATCGCAACTGCAAACCAAAGATGTGCTGTGGCTGTTTCTCTTCCTGTTACTGGGAGTATTTTCTTAGTATTCTCAATACGGCTAAGTGAATTAAATCGCTTATATGGCCTTCACGGAGTGAAGTATGGCTAATTAGTTATTTGTGCTCTCACATAAATGATCTTGAGGAGGCAATAATTGCACTGAATATGCATTAACTTCGAGAAAGACCCTGAAAATTGACTAGAGAAGTAATGGATTAGATAGCAAATATTTCATTTGGAAACTTCCTCTGAGTTAATACAGGCATTAGTCATTGCTCCGATTGCACCGCGCCGGTGTGCTGAGCTGTTGTCACCGTACCTGGGTCAAGCATCATATCTGATTAACAGAAAGTTCCTTGATGCTTTGATTTTTTTTTCCTTACTGAAATTGATTGGATTTTTAAATCTTGAAATGCTTTCACGTAGCTGAACAGAAATATCTGGTTTAAAATCATTATTTTCTCCTCAAAATAGAATAAGATCCAGATTGGCCTCTTAGCAAATAAATAAGCCATGAAGTTAGATCATCCCTGTTATTAATAGGGAGATTCAAAGAAAAAAAAAAAAGCATAAAGGATCCTCCCTTCCACTTTCCTATCTTTGACCAGCTGAATCCCAGCCCCGGCAGCCAGGAGCACGGGGACAGTGGGCAGAGGACCCCCAAGAGCAGCCCGTCCCCCCACTGCTGGGGCAGAGACCGATGGACTGTGGTCAGGGGATGGTCCACCTGCATCCCAGCATCAGCTGGGACTGTGCTGGGAGCCCCGCTGTGGATTTCACCTCCTGATTTGCCCACCACCCACTACACCTCTCTATTTCCAGGTAAACATCAAATTTTAACTTTGGTGACTGACCCAGCCACACCTGGCCATGAAAGGAGAATCCTAAGGTGCTCCCCAGCTTACGCAGACAGACATGATATACTGGCTGTGCTGAGGCGAGAACACTTCCCTCCGTCATCAAATGAAAGTGGCTGGGGATGGCTTGTAAAACCAGTTAAAGGAAACACGTGTTCTCATAAGAATTGGAAATGATATAATCAAACACCCGCAGAAGCATCCTCTAGTGAGAAATGGAAGCTACCCTCTAACGTTAGGTGTAGGACGTTATAGACGCACATCCCACAGCAATCTGGGCTTGATAGCTGGAATATACATTTAGCTCTTATCTTGTGGAGTGACTTTTAATGACATTTAGGAGTGCTGAGGCACTTTGAGGATTAGACTCTTTGTCAGTACCAGTGTTTCCCCGTAAGCGGTTGCTCAGACATTAAGCACTCCCTCTGCCACGGTACACAAAACAAACATTGAGCCTGTTCGATATGATGCAAATGTTTCATGTCAGTTTGTTTTGATGAGTTTATTCTTGCCACCTTTATACATTTTTCTGCATAAAAACTTTCACCATATAATAATTATTTACTTCATCTCCTAACTAATTAAGTGCCAAGTTTTCAGAAACTGCCTTAATTTTTATTCAGCCTATTTCTGTTTCTCAGCCAGGCAAAGCTTTCTTTGGAAGCACACACTCTTCCAATTTTTCTTATCGGAAAGAGCACAGGTTAGCACTTAAAACTATAAAACCCTCCCTCCAAAACAAACAAAACCGCAGTTAGATTAAAAGCCCTGCATGTGACATCTGCTGTCCTTTCACCGAGGATAACTTATGGCAGTTTTAACCCAGCTCCTTCCACAGGGACGTGCCACCTTAGTCTAGCAAAGGTGAGAGAACGACTCCGTACGCCAGCGGTACACGTCCCTGTTGAGATGTGAGAGGGGGTTTGGTGTCCCCACCAGCAGCGGCTGGGTGCACAGACAGTCCCTCCTACCAGCCTGTCACTCCTCTCCAGATTGCTTCAAGCTTGAGGAAACTGAGGCACTTTTCAAAAGACAAAGCGTTCATCCTGTTGTAACGTGAAGCTTTCTATACACCAGTCCTACCAGCACTTCCATACTTCGGTGTCATGCTTGGGAGTGAGCCACCCGAAAAAAATAATAATAGTAGTGTCTTGCTTCAGCAGGGGAAACATCACGTGAATGTTTTCACTGCTCTGTTCTTCAGGATCTGATTTTTCTTTTTTTTTTAATTGAAAAAGCTGATAGTTTCCCCACTATCTGAGGGATACCACTCACCACATCTGGCCATAAAGTCAGCTTTTAACACTGTGTGCAAGGAAATTCAATAGTTGTACTGAATACTGCAATCTAAACCCAGAACCTGGAAATGTGGGATTTTGGTGTGGGTAAGCCAATTATTTTCCTCTTGTGAGTTGATTTATAATATAATTCAAAATATAAACACAATAATTCCAGCACTCTTTCTTCCAGAGGAAATGCACGCAGCTTCAGATAACAAGATAACGCAGAGAGGATTCATTTCCTACAAGCTGTCTGTGTTGTTTATTGAGCTAAATAAACGTGAGGGATGTGCAACACAATCACAAAGCATCTTTCTATGGCAAGAGGAACTCTTTTCTACATGATAATTGATAATGAGTTTTTCGTTCTAGTTTTAAAACAAGAATTAGAGCAATCAGCAATATGAAAAACAGGGCGAGAAACATCTCAGAACTATTTCTGCATTCAGTTGTGCATAGTTTTACCCCCAAGTTTGCCAAGGCAGGCTGTGACAGGGTGTACAGGTATCTCAGAGCTGTTTCATTAGATGAAATCAGTATTTCTTGATTGGCATATACTTGCAGAGTCACAGCTGATAATTTACCTTTAACTGTTACTCATGCAAGCCAGGCTTTCCCTATCAACAGTTAAAGTGTTTATACAATTAATTATGCATTATGAAAGTCTCTACTGTAACCAACCTGTGTCCCCAGTAATTTATAATTGGAAATTCATGCCTAAAGTTGGGATTTGGACAGCAGTGAAGTTGTGCTCTGTAGCTCTCCTGTCAGTCACACACACACACCAACAAGCGCAGACTCAGAGTGCTCAGGACAGCCAGATCTGAAGACAATCCTCTAACATTCCTACTGGAAAATCCTAATACAGACTACTGCCGATGGGTCCCGCGAGATCCTTTGCTGCCCAGGCTTGTAAAGCAAGGCTTTCTGTGCTTCCTTCCACCTCCCGTTCTGCCACCGGCATGATGCTTGTGCTGGGGCAGAGATAGAGGATGAAGGAGGATTTGGTGCTGGACGTTTCTCTGAGCTGCATTATGGTTTTCTTGTCTTTCTGAATGCACCAAGTTGCAATCCCCAACTCAACTCTGAAATAAAGCAGGAATTTTACAGCTTGTGCATGGAACTGTCATCCTCACGTGGGACCGTATCAGCATGTGAACAGGCTATGTCCCTGTTTTCAGTGGGAACAACTAGTAATGTGGGATGAAAATAGCTCTGAGTTTGATAAAACATTTCAGATTTCCCTCAAAATGCACCTTCTGCCTCAGGTGCAGAGTCTCTTCTAACTCAAAAAGGCTTGGTAAAGTAAAGGCCATTTTCATGTGTCCTTATACAGACCCAGCAAGGAAACACTTCTATTAAAACCACTCCCTGAAGAGTCAAATAATCCAAGTATTCCTGCAATTCCTAAAAAAAGGCTCAGTGTTTTCAAATTCTGCAGTGCTGTAGATCTTCAGCCTTTTGTAGTAAAAAGTAGCAAAAATTCACAGGCCAGCAATCTTCCTGCAAACCTGTAATGACTAAATTGTGATTGATAACATCAATTTGTGGCCAGAACTGCCACCACAACATCCCATGGCAACAAGAGGCATCCTGCGCAGGATTTCCCACTTGGGCAGTGATTACACTAATAATGACGAAATTGTTTTGAAAGGATTCCTGAGTCTGATTTTCCAGCAGAGTCTGAAGATCCTTCAGAACCCGAAGAGGACAAAAACTACTTCCCAGCTTCTCGTTCCATGTGTAAGTTGGGATACATGCAACAATGATTCCCCAGAAGTCACACTGCACTTCGGACACACAAAGCCTGTCTTAAGCATATCTGCAGAAGATTTCTAGCCAAAACTATGATTTCATCCACAAATGTGTTACAACATTAAGAGATTTTTTCCCTAATGAGGATAAGTCATTTTTGAGGACAGGGAATAAAATAGGAATATGCTAGGAATTTACAGGTGAGGTTCATGGTTTGTTTTTTGTTGTTTTTAATATCTATCTATTTCCTTATTAGCTTACCAGGGAAATGAGCATACTGTAAACTTCATGTTGAAGAGAAAAGTCATGCTTTGCTGTACAGAAAAGGCTACTCTTGAAAGAGAATCACCAAGGAAAAATTCAGACCAGTACAACTGAAAATAGGAATTTCACAGTCACCTTGTAACAATATTTTTCCACATTTTTGCTACATTTCCTGGAGAAGGCGTTACAAACACGACAGTATGCCTAAGAAATAATTATCCATTCTTTCCATGAGCATCCATAATTACTCTGGTTGTGAGCATGGCTTGCCCTATATCAGGACACAGGAAATGAGGTGAGATGAGATGTTTCTTCCTTCTTTCTGCTGACTACCAGCTGTGGGATCAATTGCAAGGAAAAAGCCTCCCTGAATGGTCCCAGGCTCTTCTGCATGCATGGATGGGAGTGGGCATTTCCTTATGTTTCTATGTCTATCGGCACCCTCAAAGAGGTCAAACATCAACCCAAACTCACAATTTTCCTCCTCCTGGTCTGTTTTTTGGACAACGCAATGTTATATTTGCTTTACACACAAGCTCATGGCTCAGGCTGAGCCCCGTTGACCTGAGCTGGCTCCCGAAGCCGGCAGAGATCCCCGCTGTACCACACTGTGTGGCAGAGGAGGAGGCAAAGCAGAGACGTTAATAACAACCTGACTGTGATGCCATTAGGGACAGGAATCACTAATGATTTTAGTCTTTTATCTCTTTCTTGAAGTTTAACTTCCCTTTGAGCTTTAATTATTTACCATAGCTTTGAATTGTAAAACCAAGAGAAAACAGAACCAATGAAGCCACTGTGCTATCTGCAAAGCTGAACCTGCTCCAGCAAGTGAGATTGATGTGATACAACTCCAACCAAATTAAGCTGCAGGGAGCAACTCATCCCTTGGGAGAGCTCCTGTCCTCCATACATGGCCAGCCAGCCCATGACAGCCTTTGCAGTGAGCCAAGATAGGTGGTGGGCTCATCCTCTCTAAGATGTTCTTGCTAGGAAGGACATGGGGGTTGGTTTGTGCTAGATTCTCCTGTCATCTGTAATGATCACAGAGTCCCAGACTGGTTTGGGTTGGAAGGGACCTCATGGCCCATCCAGCCCTTCCACTAGCCCAGGTTGCCCAAAGCCCCATCCAACCTGGCCTTGAACACTGCCAGGGAGCCAGGGGCAGCCACAGCTTCTCTGGGCACCCTGGGCCAGGGCCTCAGCACCCTCACAGGGAAGGATTTCTGCCTCAGATCCCCATCTCCCCTCCTTCAGCTTCACGCCATTTCCCCTTGTCCTGTCACTCCATGCCCCTGTAACCAGTCCCTCTCCAGCTTTCCTGTAGCCCCTTTAGGGACTGGAAGGCTGCTTTAAGGTCTCCCCGGAGCCTTCTCTTCTCCAGGCTGAACAACCCCAACTCTCTGTCTTCACAGGAGAGGTGCTCCAGCCCTCTGAGCATCTTTGTGGTCTCCCCTGGACTCCAATAGGTCCATCTCTTTCTGGTACTGGGGACACCAGAGCTGGATCCAATTACAATGATATTATTTATATACAGCACTATTTTCAGATAACCTGATCTGTCTGTTACTCAGACTGTGTACTCTGTAGCCACGTTTGCAGTGATATTTTTCCATATATGTTGTTATAGCTCTGAATCACAGCACAATAAAACTAAAGAGCTATGAAACATTAGCTTACCTGCCCCATGGCTTTTTATACTCACTTGGTAGGTCACCATAACTAAATTGTACTGCGTGAAATACCGCAGCAGTTCACTACACCTCTGTCATTACAGACAGGGCAATATCAATCCATCTCAATAAAGCAACATCTGAAAATCTTAACATAACACTGAGTATATAAACTACCCTAGAAACTGAAGACTGGTGCCTGATCAGGTCCACGTAATCTTTTCTGCTGTTACTTTGCTTTGGGACAGGCTGAGACTGCATCAACCTGAAATTGCTACTCATCCATTTGGTCACTATTACTGGTGGGTTTGTCACTTAGCATTGCCATAGCGCTCTAGGCTGTGCCTTAGCAGCTTAAATACGGTCATCTTTTAGAAGGTACTATACTAAGCCTGTAAAATGTCTTATCTTCCAGTCTGGTCCCTGATCACCCACAATAAACAGACATTAAAGTTCCACACTTGTGGCGCAAACCAAGAAAGTGGTATTTCCTTCCAGAGATCCATCTATACAATAAGTATCAAGATCGCTTTACACAGCCTATCTACACCTCCAGTGAGCCCCGTGCCTTTGAATATTCCCACAACCTCACCGTCATGCTGAAAAAAAACCCCCTCAGCAGCTTGCAACAGCATCATTTCTGCAGGCATTCTGAAGTGAAAAGCCACACGCAATGGTGACACGGGGCACAGCAACACAGCCTGGGCCCCAAGGAAGGCCAGGCTCAAACTCTACCCAGCACAAGCTAGGGGAATGGGGGTTGTTCTGCACCCCTTGTTTTAGGGGTCAGGGCTGGCTCCCTCAGGACCCCATCCCAGATTTGTAGACTCAGCCTCAGCAGGTCTTTTACAGCTGACACCACAAATGGTAATTACCACGATGAGAGTTCACACTTAGCTTGTTTAGTTAAGAGTGGTTTAGAAATATGCAAATACCTTGGAGTACAGTTCAGAACGTGGATGAAAGCTCCATCTGCACATACAGAGTCTGGCTCCTTGAAACAGGCATTGGGCAGGTGTAAATGAGCGCTGCCGGTTATAACTGCATAGCTTGATGTTTACACAGAACTTAAAGACAAAACTATAATAATCGCTGACAACAAAATCCCCAACAAGAAGGTATTGCTGCCTGGTACTACAGCACTAACAGATCAGTTACATTGGTTTCTGATCCTGAAATGTGTTTATTTTCTACTGTTTCTGTAGAACTTGTGATAATATGATTATATTTTGTTACAGAAGACATTTGTGTATAAACTGAAGTACTTAGTGGAAGGTTTGGGACTGATCGAAGTATTACAAATTAATTTCAAATCAATTATAAAGATCCATTTTTACACCTCAGCAGTAGGAAGGAATTGAAGAAGAAAAGCCACCACCCAGGAGTCAATAGGATAATCCATTTTAGATGTTTGTTCTGTTCTGCCCATGCAGAAGGACCACTTGGAAAGAAGGGGTCAGAAAAGTTTTACTATATTGAGATTATCAATAAAGCAGACTGTATTGATATGTGGATTGAACTACTGAATGGCCTTAAGTGATATGGGGTCTTGCGATATGAAAGCAAACAGAATTTAACGCCTCCTTGCATAAGACCATTTTGTTGTTACTCTTCAGTCCTTTAAAATAATACTTAAAAGGCACAATTTTTACATAGTTGCATGCAGACAGCCTTAGCACTAAAACCTCTTTTAATGTTTCTCGATGACCTGGCATTGCCAAGAATCATGGGAAAATGCCAACAATTATTTTAAAAAAGCAGTTTCTAACATCTTTTATGAAAGGTAGTAGCTGCTCTGCCCCTCTAGAAGCAGTTGGATTTTGGTATTCTTCTGGAGAAGAATCTCAGTTGCTAGACTGGTTTACTGCCTATGCTATTAAGTAGGAAGCTTAAGCTGACATTTCTGATTATTTTAGCTCTGTTTATTCAAAGGTGTTTAACATCAAGAGTATTTTCTGAACAGGTCCTTTAGAGCTCTCTTACAGATGAGAGTTTGCTCTCCTAAAGTAAAAATAAACAGATATCAGACCTTCCCTTAGAAACCTTAGTGTTCAGAATTACCCTTTTGTTCTAGAAGAAAAAGACCACAGAAACACCTAGATGGTAGCCAGCCTCTTGTTAATAAAAGGGAAAAAGGAGGCCATTTGTTCTGCATTGAATGAACAACTCTCCTGCCCAAAGGAGCACAAAGTCAACCTTGGCAGAGCCATGGCCACCCCCCGGCAGTCAGAGACACAAGACTCACTCCCCAGTGAGGTTTAGTCCATCTCACATCAGCCACTCTTTCTATAGCCAGCCTTTCTATAGCCTGTGCTGGAAGAGTTAAAGAAAAGAGGAAGGTGTGGGAATCGTTATGTGGACATTCAGGAGTTATCAGCATCTCCAGCAGGGCCAAATACTCTGGTGTCAAATACAATCATGGTTACCCCCCGTACGGGGTTACAAATACATAAGCAGCATTC
This sequence comes from Aramus guarauna, assembly GCA_013400195.1. Lineage (NCBI taxonomy): Eukaryota > Metazoa > Chordata > Aves > Gruiformes > Aramidae > Aramus > Aramus guarauna. Next base: position 244,288 of record VXBL01003291.1, read on the forward strand.
AGTCCTCCATCAGGGCTTTTATACCATCCAGCATTTCTTTTTCTTTCCATTACTTCTTTACCCGCTTTACCAATGTGCTACGCTGTGTTTTACCTGCTTTAAGTCCTAGCCATTTCATTCTCATCCAATTTCTCAAAACTTCAATAAGTCTCTTTTTGTCTAGACATCTTTCAGTATAGATAAGCCCTGTAACAATTCGGTCTACACAGGTCAGGAGCAGCAGCAGCAACACAATCTACATTGCTTAGTTGCAGTATCCAAGTAATATACAAATATATTCTTTCTAATTTTTGTTCCACCAAGTATTTGCACTTTCAAGGCAACCTTTGTTTTTATTGCAACTCTAGTTTCTCATTGAAACAGTTTTGTGAAACACAACATGTTAAGATAGTTAACTTCAGGTTCTTTTTTCAGTTCATTTCACTTAGTAGTAGAAATCTTACAGCAGAATCTACCTATTGATTTATATAGGTAAGATTTCTCTTTAAGTCAATAATAGCCAGGAGCAAAAACCAGTGGCTTTTTGCTGTTATTTATACATAAAGAGTTTTATTGAACTAAACTGATGTTCATACTTTAGCCTTTCAGAATAATTTTTTTTTTAAGGATTGTCATCTTAACTCTGTTGGAATCTACCGCAAACTAAATCAGACCAGAAAAGCTTACAAGTGAATGATAATCATAATTCAATGTTTACTGCTTCATACCTTGATCTCACCATTCTAGCAGCAAAATTTCTTATATACTCTTAAATTAGTTTTCAGTGGCATAGCAACAACCAATATGCAAGTAATAATAAGAGGACCGTATAAAGGGAGCATCGAATTTATGATCTGCCCAGCAGAAATCTATCAATTTTGATCAGGTCCTAGGCACAGTTACTAATATCATTTCACACCATGTTGCACAGTTTCTCACCAAGTTTGTAAATTGCCTCATAAGACAATATAATACTGAAGAAAATAAACAAAGCTAAATTATTGAACAGATTATTTATTCATTACTTAAGAATGCGTGTTTTGATTGGCAAGAAATATGGGTACAAGCAAATATTCCCTACTTTGTCTCACTGATTAATTCTGCATCTTTTATAACATATTGTTATTATTCTATATCAAAATCCTAGAATTAGATTTCTAAAAGAATAACTTGACTTGAAAGGCCATGCCTGTATTAGTTTCTTAAAATCCTTTGTTGCAGTGATATTCCTCTCCTTTTTTCCAATTGAGGTGACAGCAATCGACAACATTTTTTTTTAAGATTACAGTCTGATTTCACTTATTCCTGATTTATAAAAATAGTCATTCATGAAGATGAATAAGCATGATCCATGATTAAAAAAAGTCTCCAAAATAGTATGAAATATTTTCTATGACAAATGTAATGGCATAAGAGCTCTAAGTGGAATCTACCAATTTTCACAAGCAACCACGAACTCTTGACTTTATCTGAAATCTTCTGCAGATTGCAAACGTAGTGCTGCAAATATCATTTGGCTGAATGCATAAGGAAAGGTTATCCTTTGTGAAGCCTCAAACAGACAAGGGACACTGAAAAGGAGAAAACCTCAGATATTTACATCTCCATCACCGATGGTGTCAGCCTGGATCCCAGCCCTGCTCTGGCCAAACATCCTTCCAGCGCTTCACTTGCTTGGCTGCTACCTGCTGGTTAACTGAACGCCTGAGGTTGGGAGATATTTGCTCAAGTCCCAAAGCCTGCCAGGACTAGAGGTGATGTAAGAACATGCAAAAAAAAAGCGTAGAAAAATTTGGAGGAAGCTTTAGAGACAAGCCCTGAAGCATTTCTGAGCTGCAGGCATTTCTCACCTTGCTGGAGCCTCAGGTGAAAAGCAGCACCCTGAAGAAGACGTGGCAGTTACTGCCGATGTTTAGGAGCCAAAGTACTCAGATACATGCCCACATCTCCCTGCTGAGAGCCAGGGCAATAAGTTTTGAAGAAAAATCATCCTGCCCTCCCAAAGCATGCCTTTTCCATCTTGAAAAGGTTGAATCTTAATTTTACTGCATGTTTAAAATACTTCAAAGAAACCTTCACAGTGTTGTAAATACTTTCAAGTCTATGCCCAGAACAACTCTTTGCTCTTAAAAAGCTATTAGGGTTTTGAAAATTCTGGTATATATCTTAGTGTCACAGACTACTCAGTCTTAAATCCTATCTGGACTAGTAGTAGCAAGTGTAATAAAGTTTTTTAAAAAGGGTGCAAAAAGCCTAATGGTGAAAAACCTGCCCTCAGGGAAGTTTCTTACCTACTCTTTCAGTTGATGTTTAGTGATGCTGTCCGTTTAAGTCCTAAAAACATGATGATTACTCTTACGCATTCTGATTTTCTGTAATAAATCTTGATCTTCTCATTATCCACGTGAATGTAATATAATCCTTTTTTATCCTTCTAAGCTCTTGGTCTTAAGGTTATCTAGTGATAAAAAGCTCCAGAGGTTAATTGTGCGTTGTGTGCAGTAACTATTTCAGAGCATTCAAAGTGTGTTACCTTCCCATTAAAATAAGTGTTCCATCCGAAAGCATCAGTGGGAGCATCTGATAAACTTTCCTCACACTATTAATTGTTTTGTAGGACTCTGCTATTCCTCTTGTTTGTTTGGATTTTTTTTTTAAGTTATCCAAACCATACTATACCTCCCTTTCTTCAGACATTTCCTATACCAGTATTCTTTAAATGCCATTTTTACCATGAGATCTTCCCGAAGCAAAACACCAAGAACTAAGTAAATCAAGACACCGTATACAACAAAACAGAAGATGCAATAACTCCTGCAATATCTCCAACAGCTTCTTTAAAGTCAGTGTCATAGTTTAGAAGGTAGTCACAGGCAAAATAAGCATTGTGTTCACCAAGCCATGATCTTCCTCCAAACCCCAGATCTTCCTCCTTTCTTCTACACATTGCCAATGACTTTTGGTACCTGCTCAGGCCATCCTACTGGAGAGGTACTCAAATGAGTGGCTACGTACACACTGGATTTCAGTTTAAATACTAAAAAAATTACAGTGCTTACAATGCCCAATCCTCAAACAGCATGAAGCATTCCAGCTGAAGAAGAGGTAAGTGCTGCGGTAATTTAACACAGTGGAAAAGGAGCTTGGTAATTTATACTATTGTATTAATGCTTTTTGTATAATCCAAAAGCAAAGTGGTTGACACCTATAAATAATATAGGTATGAATTTATAACATGGTTCAATAAAATAAACTATCTCCATGTTTCCTTTTTAGTAATAAAAGAAGGTGGGTTTACCATATTATGTTATAATACTAAAATTATTTCATACTATTATTTGTAAATGGACTGAAGCCTTGACCCTTCCTCTCCAAATTTATTTTGGGACAATAGCATTCTTGTGGAGATACATCCTTTGCCACTGCTGTTCCAGTAAGGTACTAGCGCAAAAAGAAGTGGCCAGAAAAGGATGTGTCCGAGAGTGCATTACAGAGTGCGTCCAGGAGCACGTTACAGCAGAACGAGTGTGCTGAGTACCACAACGAGGGGACCGTGGACCACTATAAACCCTTACTTTCTGCACTTTATGATCTAGCTGGTTTAAAGAAAAAGCCATTTCAGGCAGAGAATGAACCTACAGCATTTCAGCAAAGGCATAACTTATATTGCAGGATTTAACAGCCAATATCTATTTGGTCCCGAGTTGTGGAAACCTGGCAAGGTAAAAAAAAAAAAAAAAATCAGACAAACCATTTTACCTAAATTTCTTTCATGGCTTGGCTTAGTATAGGTTCTGCTGCTGCTATTCTTTACCAGTGAATTTTTACCCTTTAATAGGAGGTATTCTTCATTCTTACTAATGTGGAATTAATCTGGTTTCCAGATTAATAAATTCAGGCATTTTGGTAGATACACAGAGTGCAATTTCAAGCTTTGCTAGTACTGTCTAACCATTTTCAGCGTAACTGCTCCTGCTGAGAGAACACGCACAGGAGGTTGTGCAGCTAGCCTGTAAAGAGTTTCATAAGCAAAAAACAATCAAACCGTTCAAAGGCTTAAACTGTTTAAGGGTCAAGATAAAGGAGGGAGAGAACAACTGATTGATGCCCAGTAACTATCAGAACTTGACAGCCAGCATGGAAGTCCTGCTCATCCTGCCCCTGGAGGGTTGCAAGTGCCCCATCAAGGCCACAGGAGCACCCTTTCCTCTTCAGCCCCAAAGGTGCCATCTTCCTCACTACTTTTCCCCCCCGCAGTCCACAGGTGGCTCCTGCCCTCAGGACATGGCAGTCTGGGGTGCTGCTCCAAGGTATCTAACCTTGGCAGGTATCGAGGCACCCTCTGTCCAGGGTAGTCTGGTCTCCTTGGTAGGTGCTGTCATTAGGTAGACAGAAGAACTGCCACATCTCTTTGGGATATACAGTTGTATTGCATAAAGTTGTCCCTATTTATTTATCTTTTAAAGATTCTTAAGATTAATTCCTTGTTTAAAATGTACAACCAAACACCTTTAAGCATGATTAGGTGTGTGTATTCTCAGTGAAGGTGTGTCCAAGACACAGCAGATGAGCTAGAAACATCAGGCTTCACTTTTTCTTCTAGGGTAAGCGCCAACAGTTCCTGCAGTGGGAGACTGGATGCACCTTGTAAAGCACGTAGCAAAGCATGTACAGATGGTCTGTTCTGCCCACCAAGATATGTCTGTGGAATAATAAACACCAGAAGATTGCAGCTGGGGCTGGCAGACACCAAAATCCAGACTTCTGAGGAAATTGGGATCATCTTCTCATGTTCATCTGGGGTAAGCAAATAGAACTAAAAGATGAAGATAGCCAAGACCTATCTGCACTGACTTAGCTTCTCAGACCTGGGATCCATTCTTGATTTAACAAGCTAATTAAGGAAAATTATCAAAAAGTTATACCATGCTTCAGTGTCTAGAAGGTATAAACCCAAAGGGATAAACAGCAGTACAAGGGATTTTGTACTGCCTAAGAGATTATTTAGGCATTTGTAATTGATGGCCTGAAAGAAAAAGAGACTACACCTCCTGATTTCAGACAGCAGTATTTTCTTTCTAAGACAGAAGAGTCAGAAATTACATTCAAAACCCCCAGGGAAGGTGGTTATGTTCCCCCCCAGTTCTTTCACTGCAGCTACTCGTTGTGTATCATTTCAGCTCCGCTGATCCCAAGTCCTACAGCACATATTGTAAAACTGTCTTTCACAAGGGGTAATATGAAATAAGAAAGTCAGTTACACGCCAAGAACACCCTCAGCTTCTGATGTTGCAGTCAGTAGCATCATGCGGTGGCACATCAGATAACTTCGGCAGAGATCTTGGCCTCACTGGTGCAGAACCTTTCACTAAATAGAAGGATATAATTAGTGTATTAATTGATTTAATTCTTTTGTAGGTTTTTAAATGCTCTGACTTTCAAAACTTACCCATCCAACCTTATTCTTACTCTCTAATGGTTAGATACATTCATCTTGTGTCCAGTTTTTATGCTTTTTGACTGGTTATTGCTCTAATAGCTGCATAATCAATATTTAAATTTAAAAGTGAAATGCTGCAATAAACTGCTAATGGTCAAGAAACTGATACCTTTGACACATTAGTGTGAATTTAAACAGAGAAGATCCTCACTTTTCTAGAGTATAACTTTCCTGAATGTTACAAGAATATATTACTCCCAGACAACCTGGAAAAATGTTTTCATCTCTTCCCATTTATCTTCTCAGTTTATATGGCATATATGCTGTACCCATACTAAAGCAAAGCAGGAGCACATGAAAATTATCTAAACAGACTAGCTAACAGACCAGAAGGATTATCTAGTAGTTCTATAAAGAATAAAAATGCTTCTAAAATATTATAGTATAAGAAAAGGAAAAGAAGTAATGCCATTTGTCTCCCTGCACTTTCATTCACATTAGTTTTAAATTACGTCTAAAAGAGCTTTTCCCTCTGTCCCCTTGAGGATATTAGTACCCAGAATAACCACAGTCTGTCTGTTTGCAGGGATCTGCAGGTATCAAAACCTTTGATTTTCCCATATTCATCTGGATCACATTAAAAACACAGATAAATAGTTCTTCTGCTGGGACACACACGAGAAAGACTTCCTGCACTATTGTCACCTGGTCAGAAGAGGCATTCATTCCCTCTTCAAGAAGTCACTCGCAACCATTTTTATATCCTGAAGGCGATCACGTGGGAACAATTTGTTTTTCAATTATTTAGTTCACCCATTCAGCTTCCTTGGATGATACATTCAAGAGGGAACAAGGAAGGAAAGGATAAAGTTTTGTGCCTTCCCTTTTCCTGAGTTTGAAAGAAGAAAATAATAGAAATCTAGAGCCTGGGGAGCAGAGAACACGAATGAGTTGCTACAACATAAGTAAGGAAAAGAACCCCAAAGCCACCTAAGTCAAAGTTTATAGCAACTAACCCACAGCAAGCCCACTCACTTTCCTATGACAAATACGAAGTATTTATCCTAACTGTTTAGTCTTTTCGCATTTCTACTGTGTGTATTTGCTGAAGAGTTTGCTGTCCCGGGACAGCGTGGGTGCAGTGACACTGGAGCCACAGGGATGAACCTCTACAGGGAAGGAACACAGACGATGAAGCACAATATGCCTGTGTCTCAATTTTTCCAAGACAAATGTAATTGTAATGGGGTTTTTGTAGCCATGGACAGGATTTTTGTTTGTTTTTAAATCAGTTCCCATGACATGATTACACTGCAAACATTTGATGATGGTGAGTCAACTTCTCCATGTACAAAACCCAAACACTTTGTAGCTCAATGTATATTCTACACTAAATGGCGGTTGCTACAGAAATTGAGTAGTAGAATAGGAAGCAATAAAAAAGTCCTTTACAGATCTGCCCATGACTTGTTGGGTAAGACCACACAGCCCAAGGACCACGTCATTACAGTTACCATTCCCTCCCTGAATTTGACCAAGTTACATATTCTCTTTGAACACCAGTTAATATTGGGGGGGNAGGAAAGGATAAAGTTTTGTGCCTTCCCTTTTCCTGAGTTTGAAAGAAGAAAATAATAGAAATCTAGAGCCTGGGGAGCAGAGAACACGAATGAGTTGCTACAACATAAGTAAGGAAAAGAACCCCAAAGCCACCTAAGTCAAAGTTTATAGCAACTAACCCACAGCAAGCCCACTCACTTTCCTATGACAAATACGAAGTATTTATCCTAACTGTTTAGTCTTTTTGCATTTCTACTGTGTGTATTTGCTGAAGAGTTTGCTGTCCCGGGACAGCGTGGGTGCAGTGACACTGGAGCCACAGGGATGAACCTCTACAGGGAAGGAACACAGACGATGAAGCACAATATGCCTGTGTCTCAATTTTTCCAAGACAAATGTAATTGTAATGGGGTTTTTGTAGCCATGGACAGGATTTTTGTTTGTTTTTAAATCAGTTCCCATGACATGATTACACTGCAAACATTTGATGATGGTGAGTCAACTTCTCCATGTACAAAACCCAAACACTTTGTAGCTCAATGTATATTCTACACTAAATGGCGGTTGCTACAGAAATTGAGTAGTAGAATAGGAAGCAATAAAAAAGTCCTTTACAGATCTGCCCATGACTTGTTGGGTAAGACCACACAGCCCAAGGACCACGTCATTACAGTTACCATTCCCTCCCTGAATTTGACCAAGTTACATATTCTCTTTGAACACCAGTTA
>VXBL01003291.1:252059-290511 GCA_013400195.1 Aramus guarauna
GAGAAAAAGAAAAAAGTATCTGAGTTGAACATTTAAATAGGTAAACCTTCAGAGATTTCAGTTTAGCTTTTTAAAGCTACCATCTCCAGCCACTTCAGAGTTAAGATTAGTGATGCCTTAGGAAACGTAGTACCTAACAAACTCTGAATTAAGCAGCACTGCATTTCTGCTGCTTGTTGAGATTATAGCTCAAGCAGCTTTCATTGCTCATTCACTGTGCTCACAGTAAATCTTGGAGAATAGCCCATATATTGCACAGCGTAGATTGTACCAGAGCTGGTAATTACCCCTTCACATGTGGCAGCTCAAAGTTTTGAGAAGTATTAATTTAATATAACAGTGTTCTGCTGAAGGCCATATATTCCTAGTAAACAGTGTGGTAAAAGACAGACAATTTTGTTTAGCCAATATTTTCTTTTAACAGATCAAAACAGAAAACACACGTTGTTCATTAGTTGGTAAGATTGTTTGTTTGTTGGGGTTTTTTTTAATTCTCTTTCACCGAGCACAGAAGTATAGAGAAAACCACATTAATTCCTCCTGAAGAAAAAAAAAAATAAATAAAGCTTTCAGTCAACGGAAGCATTGTTACAAAATGCTGTCTATTCCTCATAGATGTTCACTCGGCCACCCCATCGCATACAGCGCGCCTTGTCCTCAGCCGGCATAAACAGGCCTGGCACACGCCAGTTTAAGGAAACATCTGGTATCCTGGATGTCAATAACACAAACCAGCCATTATAAACACAATTTTATCTCCAGAATGAGGTGTTTCCCAAGCAAGCACCACCTGGGACAGACACGAGCTCCCCGGGATCACTCCGGGTACCCCGGTTGCGGCGGGTCCCGCTGACGGGATGCGGACGGCACACGAGCTCCCTGCCCTAAGGGGTTTGTCCGGCACTGCTCAGCCTCTCCCTTTGCAGGGCAGGCACACGAACAGCACCCGTGCCTACAGCACGCTTCATCCGAGCCCCTTTTCTTTGTCCTTTCCTAAGGAGGTGTGGTTTGAAGGAGATAATTGGAATATATTTATGCTGCTCCTGCAGCCCAAGTCAGAAAAAGAAAAGGATGAATGTGTTTCCTTTCTAGCTGTGCAACCTCAAAGCAGCAGAGTTTGGGGGCCCTGTGCCTTGACAAGAAAGAAGTACGCATTTTATTGCTGAAGAAAATTCTTCAGGAATCAAACCTGGCATCTGCCTTGTCTAATTACTCATCACCTGTGCCTGCCTCATTCAATGCTGTTGTTATGCTCTTGTTCACATAGAAGCAAAAGTTGCACCATGAAGTAATTTAAGTCTATTTATAAGAATTAGGAATTGGCGGGTCTGACAAAGGAAGAGGACAAATTAAATGTCTTTTTTTTTTTAAGAAAAAAAAAAGAAGAGGGGATTAGATTTTTCAAAGCTTACTTTAAAAAAAATATCTGTAAGGCAACTTACGTGTTAAAACACATTTCTGATGTCAATAGTCCAACACACATACATTATAAATGTAATAGTTCAAAAAAAGTCAAAAGATTTACAATAGTTGCAAAGCCAACTAAACCAAAAACCAACTCTTGCCCTTAAGAAACAACTGCAAGTCACATACACTCCTTTTAGCAGAAGTAGAAAAGAGCAAGTTACAAACTTTAAGTTTTCTTTTAGCTCCCACAAGCTGCATTGAGCCAAGTCACATCCTCATAACAAACCTTACCTGCTGTATGGTGGGAGAAGAGAGAGAAGCAAGATTTCCTCTCCTGGTTCCAACAGTCGGATGGGTTGGAGATGGGGAACAGACACAACCCCACAAGCCTTTGGGTCTTCTCTAAAGCAGGTGCAGCAGGAAGGAAAGGACCAAACCCAATCCATACTCCAAAGCTGTGGTGCTACCAGGAGAGGAAAGGTTAAGCTTACTTCTCTTCCTGCTTTCATAAACCCCAGAAACTGCTTCCACCTGAGCATTTTCCATCCTCTAACCATTTCCAGCTGCCCAGGGGTGGAGTCCCTGCATTTGCATCATTAAGCCTAACTACGATAATTCGGGTTGATTGTGAGGGATGCACATCTGCTCCGGGTTACCACCAGGACACAGGCTTTGCTGCCTGGGTGCTGCAGGTCACCCACAGGAGCCACCACCCGCTGCTCCACAGGCTCTGGGGTCCCAGGGCTAAAGCAGGACACACAGCAAACTAAATCCACGGAGCTAGACTCTACCAGCTGTCTGGTAGGCTTCTAAGTATCTAAAACATCAGAAAGTAATCGTCTTGGAGCCTGACGTCCTTGGCAAAGTGCCGCTCTCATCAGTGCCAGTAACCCCAGTTTCCCATCCATTATGTCGAATGCCCAGGGTAGGAAAAGCAGCGACCTGCAGACAGATTTGCCTTTTGTGTAGGTTTTGACGTGAGAAGCAACAAATGTCTAGCACTCGCAGCCCAAAAACTGTAAAAGCCAATTGTTTTCTTTGCCACAGCCAGCACAACATATTTCCCCCTTAATTAAGTTCTCCGACCCAGCCTGATTGCACATCAGAAAAGTGATGTTTGCAAACAGAGCAACTAGATCAGCTGGCACCTCATGTTACAGCACACCGTGGGCCGAGCGCCAGTTTGGCAACAGTCTCCAGGATTTCCATGTCCTCTGGTCAGACGTTCAGCCACGGAAATGATGATTTAAGCAAGGGGGAAAATAAAGAGTAGCTTTTTGCCCTCAAATGTCTTATTTCAGCAAGTTCAGTGAAGGTTTGTTGGAGTTAGGGATGGCTGGAGAACACGTGTCAAGAGAACATGTGCAGAGTCAGGTCTGCTCCTTCCAAAGTAAATGACAATAAAGAAAGTATGAACCTCAGTTTTGTTTTAATTGTTTTGCTTTCTTCAAATCCCACAGTTTTCAGAGTTTTCTGAGCAGCGTTCAAATCACTGCATGCCACATAGCACGCAAGATTTTCAGTACCTGGAAATATCAAAGATAAACAGTGTGGATCTCATTCAAATCAAATGGCTTGGCGTTTTCTAATTTCTTTTATTTTCAGCCCCTCGCTAAGCCCTTCAGCCGGCCATACCAAGTACGCAGGTTTTGAAAACTTGTTTGCTTGGAGGTGCTTCAACTTGGACGTGTGGGAAAGGGAGTCACTCAAAATCAACAGGTGCTTTAGAAAACAGAGCACAAAGAGGTTGATGGTATAAGTTGCTTTTCTGATTTTTTAATGTTTTTCTCTTTTTCTGATTCCCATCGTTTGCAAGAAGCTTGAGCATGGTCATTGGAGTTAAACTCAAGAATAAAACGTGTAGCTCCAAAATAGACCCAATTACGGCTGTGTGCTGGGGGCTGTTTGTATTTACCCTGGAGTCTTTGTTTTGTGATCTAGATGTATTCTAGGTGCCATGACCAGTTTCTGAAGATGTTCAAGTTAAACCCCTGGATTACTGAGTTTTGTGTCATTATGAAGCAAATCATGAACTTTAGCTTAATAATCTTTACGCAGCCTGATAGCACCAGTCCTACGATGCATTTGAACACTTTTTGTTGTGCACTCTTCTTTTTGTAGAGAACGAGCTGACCTATAAATAACAGTTTGCTGAAATCTCAGCACTCGGGATGTCTAGTGAGATTATTCACGTTCCCTTAGCAACTGTGCTATTGCTGTGGCTTTTGGGGGTTTTGGTAAATGAAAGTACGGGGATTTTGATGTCCACCCAGCCATCCTACTGCAGTGGGATATCACCTTCTTCCCCTGGAAACACTACCTTTATTTTGTTAATATAGCTTAGATACTGCATTATATTTTTAAACACAGTAGATGATAGTATAGATGTAAAAGTAGCCACAGTCACCTGGTGTTTTGCTTTGAGAAGTGATTTTTTTCTTTTTTCTTTTGATGAGAGAAATGTAGAGTTAGACAAAAAGTATCACAGAATAATTCTGCCATATTGCTAATGTCACTGGAATATGGAAATTAATGGAAATGATCGTGATTTTTTTTTTTTTTTAACAAAATAGAATTATTTCTTTCAACAATATTCAGACCTCTCCTTGGAAAAAAACCACAATGTGGCCTCTACTCTTCCACTGGTGTTGCCACTTTTGTGGGCATTAATATATTAGTGGGTGCAAAGGTGAGCAGATGCACACATGCATACAGTGGACTGTACGGTCAAGCTTCTGAAGAGGTGTTCCTCTGAAGAACAGCTGAACATTTATTTAACCTGAGAGCTCAACAGGTTCTGGGAGGACTGTAAAGCCCTGAAGTGACCAAATCAGTTCCCATCTGACACAGGAACGTCTTGCACACTAATATAACTTTACATCAGTAGCAGCAAGAATATATCTAAAGCGTAGCGTGGAAGCTGGAAACAAGTCATTTCCTATGCGGAGTGCATTGGATTGCTCTTTAACAATATCCTGAATTAATCTACCAGAGGCTGTTTTGTTATAGCACAAAAATCCCATGGGAATATTGTGTTTTGGTGCGGGTGAGAGGTGCCCGAGCGCAGGGCAGGTTGCAGAGGGTGGTGGTGGTCAGGAGCAGCCTGGGCTGCAGCCACCTGCACCGGGATGTGTTGGTGGGACCAGGGGGGTCCACAGGCGTGGGCAGGGGGTGGGTGGAGATCAGAGAGCTCCAGCAAGGCAAGAGGCTGGAGGCTGCTGAGGTTTCGGTAAGGCAGACAAACTGGATGAGCGACCTCTTGACATCTGCAGCTGCCAGGTACACACCATGTTCTGTTCTGCCACATTTTCCCAGGAGCTGATCACAGCAGCAGGGTTTACAGCTCTTACAACCAAACCACACTGACTTTTTGTGATTTGCAGTCGACCATTTGCAGTCCCTATTACATTTCACATCTCACCGTATCGCTTTTGCCTTTCCTCTACCCACTGGCATAATTTCTTATTCCTGTCCTCGTAGGAAATCAAATGGCACTTTCTGAACTTCACTATTTCCTTTAGCCACGATATTTTTGATGTAGCGAGTGCAAAGACATTTCTTTACTGGGGTTAAAAAGCAGCAACAATGAGTGACCCTGATTCTGCACTAAGTTGCCCCGTTTCTTTAAAGTTGAGGCTACGAGTGTGTGGCAAATGGTTGCTGTTTGTTTGGGGAGCAAAGCGGGCAATAGCAATAGCTCTGTACAACACCAAGCTATACATGTCTGCTAAGCCATGCACCAAGCTGTACATATTTTATGTGCTGTTGCCCTACAATTGGTAATTAATACTCATTCATTCACTGCATTTTTCTTTTCCTACTGCATTCTCAGTTCCTTGTGTCGTGCTGCCTATACTCTTTCTGAAATATCATTTCTGTTTACCTAAAACTTAAAGTCTATTGCACTAACACACTCAGCTCTGTGTTTATCGTGGTGCAACCCCAGGCAGCAGCTGAGCCCCACGCAGCCGCTCGCTCGCTCCTCCGCAGTGGGATGGGGGAGAGAATCGGAAGAGCGAGAGTGAGAAAACTGGTGGGTTGAGATGAAGACGGTTTAACAGGTAAAGCAAAAGCTGCGCACACAAGCCAAGCAAACCCAGGAATTCATTCCCCACTCCCCACGGCAGGCAGGTGTTCAGCCATCCCCAGGAAAGCAGGGGTCCGTCACGCGTAACGGTGACTTGGGAAGACAAATGGCATCACTCCGAACATCCCCTCTTCCTTCTTCCTCCGGTTTTATATGCTGAGCATGACGTCGTATGGTACGGAATATCCATTTGGTCAGTTGAGGTCAGCTGTCCCGGCTGTGTCCCCTCCCAGCTCCTTGTGCACCCCCAGCTACTCGCTGGTGGGGTGGGGTGAGGAGCAGAAAGAGCCTTGGCTCTGTGTCAGCACCGCTCAGCGATAATTAAAACATCTCTGCATTATCAACACCCTTTTCAGCACGAATCCAAAACACAGCCCCGTACCAGATACTATGAAGGAAATTAACTCTATCCCAGCCAAAACCAGCAGTGTTGTATCTCTCATCAATTCTTAATTGCTGCTGTCTTTGTCATTCTATTTTTCCTGTGCTGCTATTTGCCATGTACTTACCTCCACATTAGTACATAACTCTTCCAGTTCTTATCACCGCGTATTCTGAGCGTACGAGCAGCGGAACTGTTCTTCTCGCACAGCTACGTTAACCTGGCACCTTAGGGGAGATTTGGACCCATGTGGAAAAATCTCAAGTTTTTTTTAAAAAAAGCACATGTGTTTTTAATTTGCATTAGTCTGTTGTTGTAGATAAACAGCAACTTTTCCAAAAGATTATTTCAGAGTAGTGAAATCTTGTCTCTAGGTTCTTCCAATTGTGAAAAAAAGGAAAATTTTGGCCTCATTCTTCACGTTATATTTCTGTTGCAGCAGCGTCACCCCGCAGAGACAGATTTTGCCGGCAGCACCGTGTGTGCCACGCGGTGGGAAGTGGAGGGCGGGGATGCAGGAATGGGATCATTCCGTCTACCGAAGCTCCTCAGGTCTCCCCTTGTTGGTATACTTCTGCATAGCCAAAAAAGTAAAATTAAGAAGAGAGCTGCCACCGTGCTTCACCCATGAGAGCAGCACAGCGTTACCTGTATTTTATTATGCTCATCCTTCTGCTCAAGGCAGGGAGAGAAACTGGATCCCACCTGGTTGCTCAGGACCAGGTCCTGAGGGGACCTGAGGGGATGGAGAGGGCAGAGGCTGTGCCACAGGGAAGGGGCAGCCCAGACTTTCCAAACACTGGTCCTGCCAGAGAATAGGAGAACAAGCAGTAGGAAACGAGAACAATCTCTTAGTCACAGGTTGCACCGGTAACTCCAAAGTGATGCAAAGGATTAGCTCCGGGGCATTTGGACTATCAATGCTTTTCAAAATATTATTTTTAGCCCTAAAGTCTGAAACGGATTTAGGGAGAATTTACACACCTAAATCTAAAAGTCAAATCCTGAAAATCTCTGCTCAGCTGCATTACCATGGAAACAACAGAATTCTTCCAGAGTCCATAAACTTTGTAGGGACGGGGCTATTTGTCCCTCTTGGACATGCGTTAGGTGCCGACGGAGCGGGCGGGCAGCGGGGTCGACTCCTTTCCCTGCCCAGCTCCCTGCCTCCCATCTTGCAATGGAGTCACCTCCTCCTTGGGAGCCAGCCCTGAATATCCAGCCTCAGACCCCCGCCACGTGCAAACCGGCCATCACGAAGCAAAGCGTAAGTCTAAGATTGCCACAGTACAATTAGATTTATTGCACCAACTTGCCAATACTGTTATCTGCATTTAACCTTCCCTTCTCTCGTAACCATAATTCTCCAGGCAGGACATTTCTAACAGGAGATTCATTGTCATTCTCCATCGGTATTACAATAAACAGGCCTCCTTAATCAGCATTCCCTCGGTGCCGAGCCCAAAAGCAATCTGCTGGAGAAGATGTGATGAAACCAGAAGAGATCAATACCAAAAAGTTTTCACAAACTCAATCTGGCAAGGTTAGCGTGGATAATATTGATAGATAAAGATCTAACTCTATCGCACATGACAACGGGATGAAAAGAAGAGTGTGTACTAATGTGGTACTTCAACTTCTATAGCTGTGGACTTAAAAAAATTATAGGAATCTGTTGTATTTTCCCTAATAAAGATAATAACAATCAGGATAAAAAATGCTACAGTTATTACAGATTTTGAGGATAAATTATAAAAATAACAAAATATCTACTGTGCTTTTTTATGCGCAACCACTGCCCTGCTAAATAAATGCACCTTTGGAAATACTGCTTTTTGAGAGTAATTTCAGCTCTCGGACTGAGATTTAGAGGCAGGAAGGGAGCGGGGGCCGGGTTGATGGGGGAAGAAGGATGTTGTGGGACTCCAGGAACCGGAGGGCGTCACGGGGCCCTTCCACACCATGACGGCACCCAACGCCGCGCTGCTGCTGCCCTGGGCAGGAGGAGAGGGTTTGCAGATGGCTCATCATGGGTAGTGTTTAAGTAACTCCTGGAATTAGTTTCATATGCTTTACAAGCTGTGAGTTTAATAGCGAATGTAGATGAAGAATTGCACATTAAAAAAAACAGTTGGCTTTTATATATATATGCATCTATTGGGAAAAAAAAAAATCTCAGATACTGCTGGAAGTCTTAAGAAATTCTATTACATCCTTACATCTTCCCTTACTTGAGGGATTTTTTTATAAAAGAAATAATTTGTAGTATGGAAAGACTCAAGACTAGTGTCTGTGTTGTCCTGCCATGTTCACATCGGTGATATGAGAATTAAATCACCATGAACAGGAAAGAGTGATGAGAAACAGCCCTGAGGAGGCTATTTTGTTAATATCTCTTTCCTTTTTTACTAGTCAATATACGATACTAATTCTGATTGATTTCCACCAATATTAGCAAGCTGTGGATTTGGTTTTCAATTTTAAATTTCAAGGACAAAAGGAGAACACAAAGTAAAATCAAGGTAATTACCACCAGTACCTTTTTTTCATAGCACTGGGAAGTCACTCACGGGGTACAAACCTGCATCTACACTCTGTGCTGCCAAAAAGCCCATGTTAAGACTCTAAAAAACCAGCTACAGCTTGCAGAAATAGGGTTTGGGGTTTTTTTCTTCGTGGCAAAACTAGGATGCAAACTACTTACATTTCTTTATTTCTAGAAAGGGGTACGATTTCTCTAATAATGTCATCTGGGTGATTTTTGTTGTTTGTTTTTAAAAAAATAATAATAAAAAAATCCTCTCACCCTGTGATGAAAGAAATCCCTATGAGGATACTCTGGGAGAAACTTTTTTCTTAATCTTCCTCTGGAAATGTCACAGCAAAATCAAGTAAACAGCACAAGAATTACAGACAGTGTGGTACACATCTTTTAATATTACCCCGGCCCTGGTCTCCTCCTCCCAAATCTCAGGATAACTTCATTCTCTGTGTGTGTATATATATATATATATATAATATATATTCGTATGTAGTCTGGGCAAGATCCTGGTTTCTCATGTTAAAAGGATTTCAGGAAAATATTAGTCAATGTTGTGTATCAACTTTAGAAACCGGACCTTTGGGGCTCTGATGTGAACGTAACCCTAAAACGGTGGAGTCTGTAAAATCCTGCCCAGGGACGGTGTTTCACGACTACGCACGGATATTGTACAGCCAGAGCGGCCAACCTGGCGCAGGACACAAAAGTTGTGAAAACACTGTTCTCATATTTTAAGAGATTGAAAAACTAGACTGAAGGAAAGCAGATTAATCACTGTGAAAATCACTTGACAGTGTCCACCCTGTCTGATTTGTATGTTTTAATGTTTTACAGACTCAACCATCTTCCAGCTGATGGTGTTTAAATAGATTCAGCAAATGTCCACCAACAAAAAGATGCATTTTCACTCCATAAACTTCAAAGATGACAAATTTGCAAGAAACCTTAATGTCACCACCTTTTCTGATAAGCCACGAGAAAACACGTGTTTTTTTTTAACGCTTGGGATTCGTACTGTATAAATCAACACCAGAGAGAGAAACAGTGACAGCTCTTGCGGAAAGCATCGCCTGTCTGTTCCCAGCAATGAGGCAGAGCAGTAACTCCTCTCTGCTCTAAATACCTAAACCACAGCAACGTGAACCTGGATCGGGAAATTATATTTTTTTGTTTTGTTTTGTACGTATCTGACCGGTATATAAATTTGATTTCATGCAAATATTTGGGAGCAGATTAGTTGATAGCAATACAGAACTGGAATGCTAATGATTTTTGGCTGCATATACAGCAGATGAAAACTCATTCAATCCAAGGCAAAGTGTCAGCTTTAATAAAGTAATGTCATGCTATACCTCCCCCATAGCTGGCCTATACTGACATGAAAAATTATAATGGTGGAAATGCAGAACTTTGCGGATATAAATAACTTGAGACTGTGTTATAAAATTTCCAACCGGGGCGGAGGGAAACTGTAAACATATATTAAGTAGCTGCAGTGAAGGATATTATTGCCACCTATTGACAACAGAACCGCCTGAAATAATACAGCCTGTTTGCTTCTATTGAATTGAAATTCCTCCCTGGTAGCTTTACAACAGACTGTTCCTGTTGGGTTTGTATGGCAGGGGATGCAGGCATTGTGAATAGTGGAAGTGTCTGGATTTAATGAACATGATTTTATCTGAGGAAATTTAAAAGAAAAAAAAATAAAAAGTAAACCCTTGGAGAGGTGGTCTAGCAGTCATTCAACACCCTGTCAAACCAGGGCTGGCATTCATGGGCCAGAGCATGCAGTGCCACCAACACCCGGAGGGATGGAGCAGACGCAGAGGAGGAGGAGGAGGAGGAAGAGGAGGAGGAGGAGGGGGGCTGTTGTAAGTCCATGTAGCGATGGAGTGAGCGTTGTCATCCGCTTGCAGGAGCAAGTGCCTTTCTCCTCTGGGACTTGTCCACAGTGCTCCGGCTGGACGGCTGCCTGGAGAGTCCCACCGCTGCCTCCCCTTGCTCTGACAGTGCTCAGCTGGAGACGATGCAAACTCTTCCTAAAAGGTCCTTAAAACATTTATTAGAAAATGAACACAAATGCAAATCATAGAAAAAATATGCAGCATTCAGCCATACGAGATCTAAAGCCTGAGTAATTACCTAGCCAGAAATGCTAGTCTGGTAATCAGGCTGATTTCAGCCGAACCGCCATGGGAATTGTCTCAGTGTGACAATCTCCCCTTCTTTTCCGGTGTCCTTTCAGCATTTCCGACATGAAACCCTCTCCTACCTCTTCTTGTCAGGGACTCGGTTATAATATTAGGTACTTCAGTGTGATTCATTCTTGACAGCCCACTGATTTCTGATCTAATTTGGGTCAGACAGCGCAGATGGAGACCAGTATGGTACCCTGTCTTAGCGAGTCCCCCAATTAATTCGCTATTCAGTGGAAACCCAAGCCCAGAGACATCAATCTTTCATTTGCCTCTCAAGAATACACTCTTTGAACCACATGCACTTGAAGATGCACAGCCTTTGGTATACAACTTGGTGAAAACAAAAACCTATAGAAGTCGGAACCGTCTTCTGCCAAAGAGTAATTTTTAGACTGCCTTTGCTTTAGGTATGAAAAGGTATTCATTATTATTTGGGTGTTATCTATGTGTTCCTTTTTTAGAACAGGTTGAAATGATTGTTGAGAGTAATCTGTGTCACGGCAATGAATTTGAGTTTATGTGAATCACGTTTTGCTTCCTGGGGAAATGTTGGATTCACTATTCAGTGTCTTGTGCAGTCGCATTACTTGTTGGTTTGTTGTTTGTTTTTTTTTTCCTTTTTAAAAACATGACCTGAATATAAACAAGACAGTATCCAATCAAAATAGGAACCACGGTTTTGAAGAGTGAATAGTTCTTCGGGGGAGTTCATAATAAATTCATTTTCTTGAAATATTACTTAGATGACAATAAAAAGAAACAAAGATCCCAGCCAAAAAAGTCCATTCAGAAATGTTATGAATTTCTTTGATTGAAAGCAATACCAATGCAATGATCAGCGTTGACTTCATATACAACACAGGACATAATCCTCATTGAGTGAGAATATTCTTTCTTAGAAAATGTGTTGACTTGTACAAGATATTCACAGTGAGAAGAAATTCAAAACGATCCCTACAAAGTTACTCCCAGTTGTTAAAAAGTTGCATCTGCTGAGTATGACAGTGGCTGGATCGATTGCTCACTGATCAATCACATCACATTTTTCTTCTTAGTCAAATTCTTCACTCTGTCCAATATGCTTAATACCAGGTTACTCCCATGACTTTTTAAATTTTTTTTTTCCAGCTCACACCACTCACCATAAGTCCTCTGAGTTTCTTATTCCCAGGACCGAGCTCCCCAGCACGTGGGATCGGGCACATTCCTCTCCTCAGCTGTAGGACCGCGTTCACAAATGCTGAAGTAAGGGTTGCTGGAGCCCAGTTTACCAACCAGCCCAGCAAAGTCCTCTGTTGTTTATGACGCCAGCCAGCACTCACATCTTTCTCACAATTTGTTTGGCTCACTTTTTTTTTCCGGTTTTGTGGAATTGTTAAAGTATCAAGCTCTTGGACTTCATTCTGGTATTGCATAGTAAATATAATAAGCTCAAGGTAATTTGTAAATTTAAAGGAGAACTTTTCATTCCCTTGGTATACTTCATTCTATATGCCAAGAAAGACCCTGCTATTCAGTTTGACGATGCAGCATGTTTTGAGTTCAGGCTTTTCCTTATCAGCTGTCTGAATCCAGTGGAATATGGGCAGAGTGATGTTCCCACCCTGCACCACTCGCTCTGAAGCCTCACGTGATGACGGAAGATCCGTTGGCTTTTGGTTATTTACAATTCCGTCTTTCCCGGCATGACTACCTCCAGTTTAAGGAGAATATTCGGGCCATGCAGGGGTGATCTGGGGACTTGTTGCACAGAGCGATTCTGGATTTCTCTTTGAGGCCACTGATCCATAGGCATTGAAGATCATTTACTCCAGAGATAGGAAAGAACTAATATCTATTTTATTATAAAATGCCACTCTGTACTTTTTCCTCCCCTAATTGATTCATCTTAAATAGGTTCTCACTATCGATTTGATCATTCCAGCCATACCAGCCTGCCTGCTAAGTCTCAGTAACACAAAGTAGGTCTAATTTAGGCTTATAAATGAGTCATTCCAATTACCCTTCCTCATTACTCTCTCCACATAAGCCATTTGATTCCCCCCCCCCCCTTTTCTGATCCTTTGTTTGTTGATTTTGCTTTCCACTATCTTGATTTTCTGCAGAAATGGGTGCTCATTTATTCCTCCTTTCCCTTTATTCCCTTCGCTGATGACAACTTTAACGCCTGGCTGGTCCCTGGAGGACTCCTTCAGCTCCTGCCTCAGCACGGCCGAGGTCACCTCTCCCACAACTTCCCCACCAAAGGCGTTGCAGAAGGATCATGCAGATTTCTAAGTGTTTTCGCAGCGTGGAACCACGATGCTGAGGTGTCAGACAGGTGGCCAACATACAGGTGGCCAAATCTCCCACAAAGAAAATCAGTGTTTCACTGACCTCGAGCATACGGGAAATACGAATGGGAAGAGCATCCCTGACTGCTGTGAGGAGGCGAGTTGGTGCAGCTCTTCCAGCCGACCCGCGTGCGCATGTATTTGTTAAAATTTTATTTTGCTACAAACATAAATTAGCTTGAATTTTCTATTATGCACTCACTTTCTGCACTGTTTTGATTGCTCATACTTTAAAATTTTAAAGGCATGTGCAACTTTATTGCTCATTTCCAGCGTGTAACTATACTGTCTGCAGAAATAAATAACTCCGCTGACATTCTCAAGCTTCAAGGCTACAAAATAAAATGACAGCATTGATTTCATCTAGCTATAAGATTTCTGAACCGAAAAAAAAAAAAAGAAAAAAAAACACCACCCCAAAACCTACACAATTAAGTGTAGTATCCTTATTTGAATGCAGGATGACTCTTCCCATGAAGATCCACACTAAATACCTTGAACCATTGCTGTGCCTCCCGCCTGTCTGCAGCTCGATACCTCAATTACCGACGTCGCGGAGGACGGATGTCTTGACCACCCTCAGATGTGTGCTATTATGCTCCGAAGGTGCCACTGTTGTTAGTTGTACAGAGAGAGATGAGTAATCACAGAAACAAATGAGCATCCTTATATCACGCCGAATGTCTTGCAACGAAGTAATTGTTGCCACAGCCTTGCGATGGGAATGAATTAATTCATTTACGCCTCACGCTTTTCCTGACCCGGGTTCAGACCAAGGGCAGAGGAAGACGATTGCAGCAGTATCTGTTTTTCTAACTGGGTTGGTATAATCTTCAAATGTTCGGTGACAGGCTTTCCATCTACGGAGGAAAGTGTTTCTGTTGTTTTCCGAAAATACTGTGCAAAGTGCTCAGCTAGTTATTTTTTCTGTTTGAAAGAGCGGGGAAGTGTGGCACATTCCCCGTACCATCAGCACCAGAGACACAAACAAGCATTTATAGGTCCTTTTTCAGGAAGGTGCCCTTAGACAAAACTCACATGCTCCGAGTCCAATTGCAAAGCAAACGCAGAATCTGCCAAAGCATCTCAACGCGGGAAAGCATTGCAATATTTGCTTAAGTGCTTGCTGGGTCATCAGCTCAGTTATTTCAAATGATGTATCTGCTAGTGGACTGCCATAACCAGGAGAGAAGAGAAACTGTAGGATGCTGTGAAAGACAAAACAATCTGAGATTAAGCTTGGTTGCTGTTACAGGAGGGCACAACGCCTTTGTTAATCAAGGAGGAATGGGCCTGTTTGAGTGATCAGCCACTTGGTAACGTAATCTGCCTCGGCAGCATGGGATGTGCACAACGGTGTCTGAGGAAGTAGGGAAAAAGGTCTGGATCCTGCATGGGGATGGGCTGAGGCGTGAATGGGGCAACGGGCTATGCTGGTTTGTGGAAGACGGGAGAAAAGAGTTTCTTGCATGCAAAAGTTTGGGTTTGGCTAAACTCCTCAGAGATTATTCGGCATTTTGCTCCACATATCCCAACTCTCTTGCTGGTTAATTCTCCCTTGTACCAGAAATATGCTCCCAGAAACAGTCTCAGACTCTAAATGTGCAAAGCAGTAAAACTGAAGCCATGTCTGCAAGTCAGTGTCCTAGTATAGTTTACAGGGAATTTTATTTTTATTTATTATGTATCCCATATTTGTCATAAATGCTTAAGAAATAACTGCATGGCTTTGCCGTCACAGAAAGGCAGCTGCACCCAAAGATCACACACAGGCAGGTGCCTGTGGAGCTCAGATCTCAATATTCCAATATACACAGTTTTACCTTTTCTGCAGCAACCTCCCGTGGCCACAGAAGATCTGCCAGCAATTCAAGTCTGCTTTCCCATTTACTGGAGTACGGAATTTGGTTCTTGAAGTCTCCCAGGTTAAAAAACTAGAATAGAAGGAATTAGATGGGTACGTTTATGAAATTCACAATAAATTTGCTTGGTTTTGTGGAAAACACTGCTTTCTTTATAAAATTTAAGTCAAAAGAATTCAAAGAGAAATATAATTTATTCCTTGCTAGCCAATACTTCCTCCCGTGACAAAATGCAGTAACCAGCAATTTTTTTTCCCCTAAAAGAGGAGCCTGGCTTTACCCTCCTAACTCCTGACGTAGGCGTCAGCTCATTGCGCATTCAGGACTGCTGAATTCGGGCGGGAGGGAGCATGTGCCCAAGTGCCTTCCAGATTTGGCATCCGTGGTCTTAAATAGAAGTAGGGCTCTCTGCAAAAGTGCTGAGCACAAAGCAGTACTTTAACTGGAAAATCTTTATGTGCGGTTACTTTAGAAAATCAGCCTGCTTATTTAGCAGCTCAGAAATCAGCATTTACCCACAGAACTTTACTTTGGAAAATGCTACCTTATCACTTGCAATAGCATTTCTCTAAAATCTTTACGATTTCCTCTTTGCTGTTTCAAGCACATTTTCATTCATTGCAGTCCTTTTATTTTTAATTTTGCAATTGAATTTTCAAAACATATCACACATGATTTCTGTTTGTATATATTAAATAATTCCCCATGTGCCTGCAACGTACCAGGTTTCATTGCATAGACAGAAAACAAGTGTTTGAAAACAAGGAAGGATAGTCTCTCAGTGAGTTAATTGGAAAGAAGTTAATTTGCTTTCCTGTGCCATATCTTGCTTTCAAACTAACTCAACTCTGCACAAATCCAGCAACAATTAAAGGAGTGAAATGAAAGTCTGATACCATATCTGTACATGTACAGGCTATTCATGCCTAAAACCATGGGATAATCATACCTATAAAATTAAGGAAGCAGGACTAATAGAAGTTCCAAGTCTTCTTTGGGACTCCAGCCCTATATATTGTTTTTCAAAAGCCAAGTCTTTATGTTCTTTATGAACAAGTCCAGCCACTACCTCCCAAAAGTTTGGGTCTGCCCAGCTTCAGCGGTAAGACATAAGACGACCATATCTCCTAAGAACCATCTTAACATGGTTCCTCTCTTTTTACTTTATACTTCTAGACTGCAGCTGATCTTAATAATACACTGGCTTCCCTTTTCTAAGGCTATTATAGCTTTGAAGATAAAGATCAGGCGTTGAAGATTTCATTGTTTTCATAACGATGCTTTTAACTAATGTCCATCTGCCTTCCTTCACAAGCCACTGTGGCACCACTTTGGGAGCTGCTCTCCCTCATTTGAGTTCCCTCCTGGGGAATAAAACTCAGATGTATATAAAGAAAAGCTAACAAAAGCCCACCAAAATTCAAGAAAATGAAAGAGGAGCCACTTTCATGATGTTTTATTAAAAATTCTTCCATTCTCGTAACTTTGGCAGAATGTCTCTTATTTTCCACAGCTGGTATAAGTACTAACTCTACTTTTCAATACGTAATTTTTAGGCATTAGAATCCGCATTTTACACAAATCCCACAAAAGTGTATTCCCGTGAGAATATGTTTCAACATTCACTTTAGCATTGGAAACAGAGGAATGTTTATATTCAACCAACAAAACATAATAGTTGAAATTTTTTATAAGCCTATCCCTGATAAAAATCTGAAGGAAGGTGCTGCCTTCTTTCTTCTTTCATACAACTGCCTGCTTTGTACTGAAAAAAAAAAAAACATAAAACAATTCAAAATATTAAAAATCCCCCAATAATCAGGCTTTCCCCTCCCTTTCCCCATTTTATAATATATGCTATTGCTTGCAATATCAGGAAAACAGAAAAGATTTCGTTTCAAGAGGTAAGATCCAGGAAGAAGTAGAGTGAATAGCTACAGTACAGAATGCTCAACGTTGAGATCAGCATCTTCTTTTGCCTGGATAACTGCTGCTGATGCATGGCCAGAGGGATATTGTGCTAAAGGTGTTGAAGGACCACAGCATTTAAATGACTGTCTTTGTACTCTTCTTGCTGAACTGGTTGCAGCTTAAGGTAAAGCAGAGTTTGACTTGTAATTGATAGCCAATCTTCCGATGAAGCCTGGGCACTGACCTCAGTAAACACATGGCTGACGCTGTTGTGCATGGAAAGGACTTTAGGTACAAAGTTGTTTTGATGTGCACATAAAGGGTATTATAAAGACAAAGTGAATTATAATTTATTTTCTGCCTCTTTTTCCATTTCTCAAATTTGCTTTGGTCATCTGCATGGCAAAATTGCTGTTAGCACCTTTAAATCATGACTATCTCAGCTCTTCTGGGGAGACTCTCCTTTCCCAAGTAGCACCTTCAAGGCTGTCTGATACGTTCAGGTAGCTGTTTCTTAAGAGAGACAAAAACTAAGTGTGAGTCCTGCTTTCATAAAGAGAAGAGGATTTTGGTCTGTAAATCCCTTCCCCTGATAACTCTGCCACCTCTACAAGACACTTTTCCCCGGGAAGAAGGATGGATGAGTGACTCTGGGAACAGTATGATGAACCAAGCTGGATTCATATCTGGAGTTATGAATATGTGATAGTAATGTTTTTTATAAAACTACCCTAAGTAGGAACCATGTCACTAAATTGACTTAAAGAGGAATGTGTGACGAAGAGAGAAAGAATCAACGGTCAAGCAAGGTGAGGAAAGCGGTGCTAAAGATACGCTGTGATGACCGATTGGTAACTACAATAGCTCAGAGTTCCCTTTACTCCAAGATTTGCAATATTTCAGTATTTGCTTTTGCAATATTTGCAGTATTTCCTCATGTGGTGAGAGGAGAGTAGGCTTAGACTAGTGAAAATTACCCCAAGAAACAGCTCCAACCCCTGCTGGTACCAATTTGGAACAAAATAAGTTTTATCAGTAATTCACAAGTTACATCCATTTCTTTCCTGCTACCCCGTTTGGATTGCATTGACCTGTAAAATATCACAGAATTTCTATAGGAAGCGTATTAAAATGGACTGCTACTAAACCCAAGGTGGCAGCGACTAATGGAAAAATACATTTGTGTCATAAGCTGCGAGTACTTCCGCTCGTCATATCTCCTGAGCGAGCAAAAGAAGGGTGGGCCATACAACCTCTCTAAAAATGATGATTTGCATGACATTCACCTGAGAAGAAAGATACTGATCTTCAACAGGATTTTTAACTTGTCAGTTATTAGCATATATATATATATGTATTACTGAGCTAATCACCTTATTGAAGAACAACAGTTCTTTTTATTGAAAAATAGTAATTCTCTATTGCATTCTTGAATTTCCACAAAAGAACCACAAAAGCTGCAAAACCACAAGCAATTCTCACCCTGCCATCCCCATGCCAGCTCTAGGAAAAATAATCACTAGATTCAGTTGTTTCAGTTTAGATGATCTGCCACTTTGGAGCAAAAAGACTCTAAAGCAGTAGTCATTGCATCAAAAAATGTAATTTCTGCTGCTTGGTCTTCTGTGACCTTTGCCCAGTCTTTGGGATAATTGAAGTCTTTCATTTCTGTTGCTTTTTTGACTTCACTGTATTTCTAATTTCCATGACTTTTTCACCAAGCATTTGGGTAACAGACCTAGCCCTAGTTATTACCTTTTTTAGATACAGCATTTCTATATTTAGCAATTCTGTTGTACAGCTGATGGTTTTTATTTTATTTTGTCTTTACTATTTTCAATCCATGCATTCTAAATATATGCAGTTCCCCAAACATAGAATTCTATCACGTCTCTTTAGTTTACCCTCACATTAAGTTCTCATTGATTGCTAGTCAAATAACAATAGAATAATATTACTGGTTTGTGGTTGTTTAAAACAACAACAACAAACAACAAAACCCCACAAAAAAACTACAAAGGAACAGAAACCTTTGTCATCTTACTTTGCACCTTGGAGAGATCTAATTCATGCAGAAAAATGTATTTTAGTCATAGTTTGCGCTCTGGTAAAGAGTAGTTCCTGAAAGATGGAGATGCTGAGAACAGCAGCATCAGTTTCTTCAGTAAGGATCCTGACATCATCTTCAGCAATCATTTTGAAAACTAAGTAAAGACTTGCCTGAGCTTCACAAGAACTCAGCATAATGCTGGTCAGAACTAAAAAAAAAAACAAAAAAAAAAAAACAACGAAAACCACCGCCAAAGAACCCCCCAAAACCCCCAACAAAACCATCAAAAAACCCCACCAAAAAAACCTTTCTTCACATAACTTCTTTGTAAGAAATGTTGCTGAATGGGGCTCTAAGTGCTAACTAGAATTTTGGAGTTCAGTCTGATATGCAATCATGATTGTAGATAGCTAACGAAAAGAGAAATAAAACGTTTAAACACAGTAAAATCTAGATTTTTACAATTGGATAATTAGGTGAAATAATTTTTAAATAAGAACTCTGCAAGGTTTGACTCTGAATCCATTTACTTTCCAAATTGCTCTTTGTGTGTCAAAATCTATGCCTGCCAGATTTGAAAGGAAGAGCACCCAAAAGAAGGAATTTCCTTAAAGAGCCATGCAGATGGTAGCTCGTGAGAACAAAAACAAAGTAGATGGAAGAATAAAAGTTACACCTGGCAGATACTGAGCCTAAACCGGTAGGCTGGTTTAGGAGCTGCAGCTTCTGTGCAGTCTTACAACATGTTAACTGGACTCCAAAGGTTTGCCTGCTGGTCAACAAAATCAAAGCAAATGGTGAAGTAATTGCACTGTTCACGTAGCAGTGGAGACTGTAATTAATTTACTTTGCTGATGGCTATAAAATGCTACGAAACTTTGACAAATAGAATTTCGCAACTGATAATAAGTAATGGCAGGTGCTGAAGGTGACATTGACAGCCATTTGTCTGTAGTCAGGAGAGAAATACTGCCACATACGCTGACATTATTTGATATTAGATGTTCTAGCTTCTAAATGTCATATTTTAAATGTCATTATATTTGTAGAATGTAAAAAATAAAATTTTAATGCTATTTTAGTCATATACCTTTCATTGAACCTTAAAATAATGCCATGCTTTTATGAACACTTTTAATAGTATGCAAAAGTAATTATCTCTATCTCTCTAGTCTCTCAGGCTCAGTATCCTTTAATAATGAACTGAGTCATTCTAGACGTACCATATCCCAATTTTATAAATGTCTATTTGCAGACTAGAGGAGACCATAGATATCAGAAATGTGTAGAAATATTCAAGTACTACAAAATTTTGTGACTAGTAGCAGATTCAAATTAACTTTACTTATCATTTATTTGGGTTGCATAAACCATTTGTGCAGCCAAATTTGATCAAAACATCCAGTGGGGTTTCAGAATGGAGAGTAACACTTAATGGTGGCTTTGTGGGTTTCATGTTACTGAACAAACAAGAGGTAAACAACCATGTAACCCTAATTTCACACCCAACTTTAATTTCATGGTGTCAAAAATTCTTAGGAAAGACATTAGTGATGGCTTAGTCTTCACCTGACTTTAAATACTTAAGCTAACCCAGTGGTCTAGTTCACCCCTGTAGTCAACACAGAGCTATGTTGTCCAGTGGGTGATTCAAATCATCTTGAACTTACTATCCAGAAGTCACTTCTGATTATTTCATTCATCTACTGATTTTAAACAACATCCAGATAGTTTGTACTAAATATTTAAGACTAAATATCTAGTTTTACAAAGCAAGAGGAAGTGAAATGAAATCTCAGGTCAGAAAGACTGTAGGAATTAATACGTGGTCTCACTAGATGAGTGGCGTAGTCAAAACTCCTTCATCGCACATTTAACTGTTCTTATTAGCAAAGAGGTGCAATCTGCTGCTCCATAAGGCCATTCCCCTTCCATCACCTGCACTCCGTGGTCTGCGCGCTGTCCTGGGACGACGCTGTAATGTCATTACGACACTTGAGCTGCTGACATGCTCTTGGGCTTCACTTTTAATTTTCTGAGCTTTATAGCTAAACTAAACCCCACTCTCCCTCAATGTCATCTGCTTCTGGTGATTAGCTTCCTTAAGAGCCATCCTCCACATAATATCCTGCAAAAAGACCAGAGTTTGCAGGACTGTATGCAAGAGACAACGACATGAGGATTTTAGCTTGGTCTGAAACAGCAGCAGCAGCTGCAAGGTGACTCTTCAGAGCCTAGAGAGGAAACAAGAGTCTTCCACTGAGATGCCCAGTTCATCGCCTGACGTACTATGCACCACGATGCTTCTTGGATTTCTTTATTTGAAGATCACTTCCAGCTAGCTTACGTTCCCCTTTTACAATTCCCTGCAGATTTTCTTGTTAGCAAAACACTGCTAACAAAAACATCATTCCGCTATTTTGGTTCTTCATGGATGGTGTACCACTGCGCTCAGACTTACAGGTCCTGCGTGTTGGTATTCAAATCAGTATTTGAAACAGATAGCAACCCGGAATTCGGATATGCAGCCCAAACACAGTAACATGTAAATGAAAAGCTAGCTTGGGTAGCAATTAGAGAAAAGAATGAATGGAAATGGCTTTTTAAAAAAGACAGTGAGCCAATTGGTATTATTATCCTGCTCTGTTAGTGCAGAGCCAGGATTCAGGTTGCTTGGCAGCGAGCCATAATGGATAGTTTTAGTTCCTTTTTCTCTCTTTGATTGCCTGTAGACTTAAGGCCCCATATAATAGCCTGAGGTATTCTACTAGTGTTTGCAAAACAAAAGTTTATTCCAGCAGACTTACGCTCTGAAGATTCTTAACTGCTTTGTAAGGTTGAGGTCCCACAACATCTCTGGGCACCTCTTCCAATATCTGACCACGTTCATGGTTAAAAACATAAATCCTTACCTCTAATCATATTTTCCATGTTCTACCTTGTGTCTGACACCTCCTGTCACAGCACCCGGCACATTCAAGAAGAGTCTGACTCCACCTTCTCTACACCCTCTTCATAAGGCTTAGTGTCAAGCCATAAGGCTGCGTAACTTCACTGCAGGCTGGTGGGCTCAGAGCTCTGCTACTTCTGAGCCATCCGTGCTTTGAACCATGAGTGAAATTCTGTGTTCTATTTTTGTGCAACACGTAATTGGTATTTCAACAAATAATAATGATGTCATTCACAATATTGTCTTTAACATCAAAGGAGGGAGCATCGCGATATCTTTTCAGATATTTAAGATATTTACTGTGGTTTGCTTCAAGTTAGCTGGGCGACTGAGCCTGCTCTGCAAGGCAGCAAGTCTAGGCAAGTGGTTATCATAGCTGAATTAAACAGTACCACACAGCTTAAAAAGTGACCAGATCCTTCCTTGCCTCTTGCTTCCCTTGCTCTGCAGAACGACATTCACAATAGAAATCAATTTGTTTTCCAGGACTATATAATGGGTGTGTAAAACAAAACTATGTCAATTATTTATTCATCATAATTGAAGGCCCTAGAACCAAATAAAACATTTTGTAGATTCTTCCTATAGAATAGTAATTTACTTTCCTGAAGCCACTACAAAGACCTGAATTAATTACCACTCAGATGCACATTAGTGGATTAGTATGAACTTTCATTCTGCTCCCTGAGTTAATTGACTTTCAAACTAAGGCTATGACCTTATTTCAGTTTGCATCTTAGAAAAATATACATTGTTAAAATGCAAACCAGTACTAGTGAATCTCCTACTGTTGTGCTACACTAAACTCAATGACAGCAAAACAAAAAGTTATGCTGACAAAGATGTTTATTTTTCAGGGGTATTTTTGTTGTTGTTGTTTGTTTGTTTGGGGTTTGTTTTGTTTTGTTTTTTTTAAATCATAGAATCATAGAATGGTTTGGGTTGGAAAGGACCTCAAAGACCACCTAGTTCCAATCCCCTGCCATGGGCAGGGACACCCTCCGCTAGCCCAGGTTGCCCAAAGCCCCATCCAACCTGGCCTTGAACACTGCCAGGGATGGAGCCTCCACAACCTCTCTGGGCAACCTGTGCCAGGGCCTCACCACTCTAACAGGGAAGAATTTCTCTCTAACATCTAATCTAAATCTGCCCTCCTTCAGTTTAAACCCATTCCCCTTTGTCCTGTCACTACAGTCCTTGATAAACACTTGCTTTGCATCTTGGAAAATCCTTGTTAATGTTGCACATTTTGAAAACTTCTTTCTTTATTACTATTATTTAAAAATACAGACAATTATTAAAGATAGAAGCCCTATCATTGATTAGCTTTTCTTTAAAGTACCTAACTCTGTATCACAGAACGTGATGATGGTACAAATGATGATGTGATGAACTACAGTGAAGAAAGGGGAATTATTATCCAAGAAAATGTTGCACAGCCACCAAAATGCACTGATTTACTTGATTATATGTCATTTACCATCTGTTTCAAGTTCTAAGATACAGAGAGGAATAAAGGAAATGCCAAATAGCAGGAATGGAAGAGTCACTGGACACAAGCGTTGAAGCTGAAGGTGTTGCAGCATTAGAACTGCTTGGCTGATCCTGGCACACTGTCCCTGCCATGACACCAGCACCTACATCAGTGTGATGCACACGAACACTGGCCAATCAGCTGGCCTTCAGTCTGATCTGGCAGCTGACAATAAAGTACGACAGCCGAAAGCCCCAAACGCCGGGAGTCAGGCGGTTACTGTTCTGTACCGCGGGAGGTAAATCAGAGCGGCGCAGACGAAGTTCTGCCACCGTTGCATTAAACGCCGCCACGCAGCGTCTGCCTGCTGTTCTCTGAGTGCGTCGCAACCAGGGCAAGGCTCAGCCTGGAAGAGTCCTCATTTATAAAGTCCAGGCCCTTTCCCCATGTGAGCTTCAGAAAAAAACCCAACCTAACAACAAAAAAAACCCAACTATATACATCATCTCTACTGTATTTTTGACTGTGAAAGGTCATTCCCTGCTGTGCATTTTACCAGTATTTTACTCAGTATAGTCTTTAGCTTCCCAAACCAGAAGGTCGATCTCGCTTCCTTCAGAGAAGTGTTCCGCAGCCTAATAAATTTCCCTGTCACAGGGGTTTTTTTCCCCTGCTATAAAGCTTACATTTTTCTTCTCCTTCTTTCAGCCTATTACCTCTCATAATGCCCCAAGTGTCACAATAAATAATCCTTTGTTCTCCTTGACACTGTATATTTTATTTATTTATTTATTACCGGGAGACTGCCATCTCATCCGAGGCTGTGTGGTCACCACCCAGTCATCCCTGGTTAATGATCCCTCTTTACCATTCAGCTTCCTGATGCTGTTTGGAAAATTTGAGCTTAGAAACATTAAAAGGACAGCAGCTCTTAGACCTCAATTTGCTTTTGCCATGCACAAAGGGAAGGCTTTGAGTTGGTTCCCCCCATTGGCACGTTACAGTCTATTCCGACAGAGCAGAACATGCCTATAAAATAATGAACATCAATGGTTCCCAGTTTCTAAGGATCACATTTGTCAACAGAAAAGCAGAAGGTACTTGTGTAAGTTTCGATATTCAGGTGCCTGCTCAGAAGCATCCACAATTCTCCATGACACTTCACTTTACTCACCTTTTCCTCAAGGCTTTGGCTCTGCAGACCTCGGGGAAGACTGCATACCAACAGCCACCTGGAACCATCTACTTGCTTTTGGTAACGTTGAACCACAGCTCCCCTGAAATGCAAAACCTTTTGTAAGGATCTCACTCAAGGCTCCTGAGCATGGTGTTCTGTCCCACCCAGAGCCTCCCCAGCTCAGCAGGAGGTGTCAGCAGCACTTGCAGACATCCACATAAAACAACTAATGCCATTCATTTGAGATATACCCAAGCAGCTCTTGTGGCCTTGGGGTTTCACTGTGCTCAGCTTGAGTGTCATTTTTTGTGATTAAATTACTCCATGTTACCCACTACAATATTACAAGAGCTTCTTTCTTTTAAAAGGACTATAACTTAACAGATGTGCTCGTTCTGCTTCCTTCTATTCGCTGCAGTATCACCCCACATGGTTTCTACCAAGCATATGCTCCTCAATCCCCCTCTTTGAGCAGCAATCTTCTCAGCGGAAATCCAAGCAAACGCAACTTGATTTGAACATATTTTCCCCACCTGTGGCTCACATTTCTCATCTTCTTTCTTGCCGAATGTTTTTTAACTCCTCCTACTACAGGCAGGGGTGGTTACTGCTGTCACTACACCTTACTACTTCAGCTTCACGACCCTTCAGACTGAATTTTGCAGCACCTTTTCAGGGCTACCTTACAGGCATGGCCAACAACTCATCCTCATAGTCACCTCAGGCTGGGCTAGCACCCTGCCCAAGCTCCCTGGTCCCACGGCCTCGTCCTTTCCTTCTTAAGTAAACATATGCCTATATGAACCGTGCCATTAGATGTACTAGGCAGAAAATTAAGTGAGTTGCTCTTCAGCCTTAAATATTTAACAAAATTGTTTTAATATTGCATTAGGTTACTATTTTTATGATGAGTCAGAGGGTTTTTTCTTCACATAAACTCCTCTTGGAATATCCCAGCTGTGGCAATTATTCCAACACTTTAGACTTCACGAATACACAGAATTTTTATGTATTGCTCTGCTAGAGCTCTTCCAAAAGGAAAAACAGGAAAGACATCCCAGGCTGCAACACCCTGTCCGGGCCCAGACTCAGACTTAAGCAAAACTCCTGGCAGAAATTCAGGGCGTACTGCTCAAGACAGGAAGTGAGCATTCTGATGTTATAAACTATGTGCCCCTGGAAATTAAAATGAATTTTAAAATTTTAACAGTAATATCAATGACATATCCTGCTACACAATTCCAGTTACAGGCACAGCATCTTTTTAAAATGCAAAGGACATTTGCGAACGTAAAGGTCTTTCATTCCCTTCTCTCAAAAACCTATAGCTAAAATAATTCCTCATTTTATTCTATCTTCCATTGCATCCCCTTTCCATCCTCCATTATTTAACTGCATTTAGTGAAAAGCGTTGTGTGTGGTTCTGCTGCGGGACAGGGATGAGGAGGGACCACTTGACCTTTTAAGGCCTTTCTGGCCATGTTTCCGTGACTCTCTACTCTCCAGTCTGGTTTCTGTCCCAAAACAACAACTCATTCGAGCTCTCAAAATGTCAGCTGTGCCATGAAGAACAGGCTTACTGAGAACAGCTGCCCCGACCTCCTGTTGCACATTGGAGGTCTCTTTGTAGGCTTCTTCTCCATCTCTTACTTATGATGGGAGGGCTCATCTACCTTCACACTTGAATTCTGTATAGTAATGCTGCTTACCAGCGTAAAAAGCAAGTGAAAAACATCCTCTGTTTCTTTGGAGCATGCACAAAACAGCTGTCTTTAAAATTCCTTGAAGTATTGTGTAATCTTAGCAATAGCAGAGAGCACTTGGGAGTTCAATGCATTACAAAGTCTAATAACAGTAACAATAACAACAATAATAACAGTAAGGCAATGAAAGCTCAAGGATGCTGTGACTTTGAGCACGCTGTAGTATTATTTTGAAAAGGTCTACTGCAACTCCAGGAAACCTCCCATAAGATTTAAATATATCTTAGGGGCCAGGTAACACAAATTAGGGCCTTTTATTTCCAGAACGTGGGCCTGACTATGGCTTGTGTTGAATGCAATAAAGGTGCTTACAAACTGAAGACTTCAGTAAACTAAATCAGGATTTACACCTTTTCACACATCCAGGTTCAGTTCATTAGACTTTCTATACCTTTACTACGATCTCACCTTGAAAGGAGCAAGCAGGTCAACTAAAAAGCAAGCCAAGGGAGATTCTCCTTCAGTTGAAGTGCTGTCGTTGACACTTGTAGTACAGTGAGACCCAGAGACTCGATATTAGCTCGTTATGCGATAAGTCATTTTTTGATCTGTGCACAACCCTCTTACATCGCAAGAAATCACAGGGTGTACCAAGAGAACACGTTGCGGCTGTTCGATTTTCATGGAAAGCTAACCCTGAAATATGCACAGCTCCTGGAATCTCTCTCTGTAGTGAAGATTCCCTACAGGGAGATCTCGTGGGATAGATAGAAACTGACAATTTAATAAATGAAGATGGAAACAGAATAAGCTGATGTCTTAATCAGCTCTTTGTTTGGAAACAAAAGGATTGCACAAGCTTCTTCCTTACCCAGCTTTTTCTCAACTCTAGTTGATCACGTCTGGTCATAGAAATTACAATTTGACCTTTCTGGAAGCCTCTTCTCTTTGTGAGGTTTTGTTTTTGCTATGAACTATGTTTCCAGGGAGAGGGAAAAAAAAAAAAACCCAGTGTTTCACAGCTCTCCATAAAATTGTCACCAAACCAAATGTATGAATATCATTCCCTTTAGTAAGCCTCTTCTCAAATAAACAGTCCTCAGCATGCCTGCAATCTGCA
Source organism: Aramus guarauna (assembly GCA_013400195.1). NCBI lineage: Eukaryota > Metazoa > Chordata > Aves > Gruiformes > Aramidae > Aramus > Aramus guarauna. The sequence continues at coordinate 279,259 of VXBL01003291.1, forward strand.
ACTACCAAGTTCAGCTACGGCAAGAGCTCTTAGCAGCAGCCGCTTCTCTAATTGCTTTCTACTCCACCAGCGACCAGCATGTCTGCTGCAGACTGATGGGCAGAGAACAATGTACAGGCAGGAATTTAAAATGTTTCCCTCCAAATGATGCTCTGCTGCAAGCTGGTCCTTGAATTCCTGACATTCTGTGATCGTGAATTCATAAAGCTTTGAGGATTCGGGAATATGCGTGCCAGCCTGGGAGTCTGCACAAAGCCTTGCTGGAAGGATGAAAGATTCATGTTAAAGAAGATCCTGAAGCACACATCAAATTTTAATAAATCTTTGAGTCTCTTTTCTAAATGTCATCTCCTAATGACACTGTGGAAAGATGCTGTTTCTCCCATCACGTTCTCTCTTGAAAATGCTCAGATGCTTAACTCATAGTATCTGATAAGCCATCAAAGAAGTTTGCTCGCTAGACCTTGAAACGCAAGGGAAGAACATTTTGCCGTTTGTCTTTATGTTGAGATGTTGTTTGGATGTGCAGCACCTGCTTCTCATTTCCACGGCCACGTGAAACATTTCCCTGACTTTGGAGTCATGTGGAAAACTGAAACAGTTACTGATCTGAATTATTCTTTTAAAAGCTGGAAAAGAGACTCTTAAATTCATCTAAAAATATGGCCACGTGTTCATCAAAGTCCTCCTGCACCCTTCAAGCCCAAGATCTCACCTGAAACACCACTTTTGCACACAACGGGCCAGTGTTGAAGAATGGGCAGAGAAGTGGAGCTGGCAGTTGGTGGATCTAGAGTATGAGGCTATATACCACATCAAGCGCCTTTGCATATAGACCAGCTCCCATAGTATGGGGTTTAATATGCATTTGCTGTACTGAGCGCTCCCCCCAGCTGCTGCACAATTTCTTTTACACAAGTACATGTGCACCCACATCAAACCAACCATAAATTATCAACTGAAAATAGTGAAGTTTAGTTTTTAATGGGAAGGAAGAACCAACCGGGAGATGATGCACCTGATCAGAAGGTGACTTTGGGGAACCATCTGATTTCATAAGGGAATGGCTGCATGAAGATGTTGTTATTTGCAGAGGGTAACGGAAAAAAAAAGAAAAAAAAAAAAAAAAGAAAGTAAAATCTTTCTCTGCTTCCCTAAATCACATGTCTCAGCCTGAAGCAACTATGAGCTGCAGGGTTTTTCATGGCTGTCGCTGTTAGGCAAGGATACATAATGCAGTGAGCATATACACTTGGCCGGGAATCACAGGACTCCTGTGACAAGGAAACAAGGTTCTTGCCAGCCTATTGCCCAGGGGTACCCCTGGCAAGTGATATAGCATTACTGGTGCAGGCAAATGTAAATAGGAAACAAGATACTAAAGCAAACTTTGTTTGCAGATGCAGGCTGCCAGATATAATACAACTTTGCAAGGTGAATGGATCCTAGAGAGTGACAAGACCTTATTTCTTACCGTTTGGGCCCCAGAATTTAAAGAGCCTTGCATAGAGCAGCAGCTCCTTGTGACATACCGTAGTCTGTGGGAGAGAAAACCGTGAATCATATCCCTGGGAAGGACACTATACTAGAGGTACTTTATTCATAAAAATCTTTTTTTTTTTTTCTTCTCCCTTAAATCTTACACAAAACTAGCTTGTTTTCATTCTCTAACCTGTTGATGGAAAATTCTCCTGTGTTAAAGGCTGACATTTCCTGTAGCAAATGGGAAAATAACCCTGCCTAATTCTGCTCTGACAATCTCCTATTTTAATCTTACTGATCGCGCGGGCATTTTTATGTTTAGATTGATGCACGCTACAAGTGAACTTAGAATATTTTACTACATGGACCGGTTCACCCAAGATACACTTTACTGCAGGAGGACATTGTAGCTACCGTAAGAAGTACAGGCAATGCCATGGTAGCAGGAATCACTGGCAAAGGATAACTATGGATGTTGATAGTCATCATTGTGCACAAGATTTACATCTAAGAGTGTTTTATCTGTAGTTTCATATCTATTATATTTTCAGACCTACTTTATAAAGAAGTATAATTTTGTAATTTCTAGTTTTTACGTGATTGTGAGATATTTGTGACCTCAGGAGTCACACTAAGTAGTAGTTGCATTGCAAGCAATCCCGCCCAGATTAATGAAATGTTTACATTTATAATTAGTATTCAGTATCAAGAAGCATAGCACAATCTGCTCTGCACATTTTAAGCCAAGAAATTTCATGTGAACATTGAATTTATTTTCAGTTGTAGCACTGTGCTTGAAAAATTGAGCACTGAATTCTCCTTTGGGGATTCAGCCTTTCAGTTGTGTATGCCAATTTAGTAATAGAATTAACTTACATAGCACATTTCATGTGCAAACACTTTCTAACAAAATATCAGTAGCATTTTCCGGCTGTATTACTAAAGTATATTTTCTCCTGCCACATGAATTCCTCCTGAATGGTCTGCTTTTTTCTTTTTACTTTAGAGGTCAAACATTGCATCTAGAAGAGCACGTTTCCATTAAAAATGGCACTTATTAGAGGGGCAACATTTATAAAACTTGTAATTTTTATGATTTAGTTCACAGTATGTTGGTAAGAATTAATTCAGTTCAATTAAAATTCCAAACTGAAATAGCTAATAAAACATTGACAGGAAAAATATGAAAAATTATCCCCAGCTGCAGTTAGTTGTACTTGCTGTACAGAAAAAGCTGAATGAGGAACTGAGTGTCTAAAAATAGGTTTAATTTTTTTTTTTTTTGAATGGTATTGAATTATTGAATTGTATTCTAGTAGTGTAGACTAGATAATGGATTCACTAGATTCAGCCCTAAAGGATTTACCAGAAGATCAGATAAATATAGTTAGAGACGTGAGTAAAAATATAAAAACGTCATCAAGAGCTTTCAAAGAAAATCTTGGTTTTAAAACCAGATTAACAGGAGACAAACTGAAATAAAGAGATGGATATTGGTTGCTTAATTAGATAAAGCCAGTACCTTAATTTTAATGAACTTTCCACAGCTACAAGTAGCATTAAAGACCAAAGCAATTTACATCAACAAGTACCTAATAGGTCTGTTAGATAATATTGCCTTTAGCTCTAAAGCATCTACCATAAGAGCTACTTAGCATTCCCCTTGTGTATAAACACACTCCAAACCTTTCTGGACAGTTTATTTTAAATACTTTGGCTTTGTTTTCAGAATCTACACACTTGCACTGCAGAATGGGCTGGCGGATTAGTCAGTGCTGATAAGCCTAATTGAGGGCAGTTAGAGATTTGAACGTGAATATATACAGGTCTACCTTTTAATGACCAGTTTGTAATTATCAATGGATAGTTTCCATTATTTCTTGGCCAACTGAAACAAATCAAAGGATTCCTGCTTACTGAGAAGTTGTGTATAAACTAAAGGTGTAAGCTATTGCTATATCTCATGGAGCAAAGGCTGAGCAATGAGAAGAAAATGCACACCTTTGGCGATTTTGAAGCAATAAAAATGTATTTCAAAGCTATTAAAATTTCTCAAGCAAGATCAAGAAAGATTTATGAGTTGGTGGATTTATTGCAAAGGCACACCTTTCCTGGGCTTCAGATTTTTTTCAGCTGTAGAGGAAGAAAAATGTGTTTTGTTTCTTTGGGTTAAACTCAAGCCAAAACAAATAGAAAACCTCTGTCTACTTCTGAACCCGCAAACACTTGCTGCAAACTTCTTTAACTCATAACTTGGCTAAATGTCTGTTAGCAACTACCTTGCAGGTGGCAGTGCAGGGTGGTGACAGTCGTTTGCCAGTTGCCAGAACCGGAGAGGATATTCTTTCATGGGCAACAGATGTTGTCCTGCATCTCGTGGTGGGCATTAGCTGTCTCCCACCATCCTCTCGTCTGCAAGCGTGGGGGAAAAGTTCTGTTCCTGTCCTTCCCAACAAAGGGCTAGGTGCCATTTGTCTCTTAAAATATGCTAATTTGGGGGTTTTACCTGATTTCTAATATTGCTGTCTTCATGCAAATTCCTTGGCATGCTAAGCCGCACCAGATCCCAAAGGATTTACTCTATAATCTATTACACAAACACGTATCTATTACATAAATATGTATCTTAAGGAAAATACCGTATGTATAGTGTGCCCTTACATACCAATGCCTTATTAGTTACCTGGTTTGGGTCTTTTACTCTCAAGAAGCTGCTCAGGTGTTATCCCTTGGCCTCCGTGGGACCGAGCTGGGAAAGCCTCAGGCAGATGGATCTCGTGAGCTGGGCAGGCAGCCACCGCTGCCCTCAGAGCCTGCACGGCGAGGTTACCCATTCTGCGCCAGAAATGCTGCCCCGGGGCTTCATCTACAGCTTGGGCAGGTGCTGAAAGTTTACAAGTGGCAGTTAGAAAATTTAACTTTAAAAAGGGACAGCTTGCCCTTTTCACTATCACTCTGGACCTCATATAAATAATCTCTCTCGCTAGCTTTTTATTATTATTATTATTTAAACAGGTACATTTAGAAATATCTGCCAGCTCAACTTTATTCTTCTTCTGAATTGAATTTGTTGCAATGTCTATAAATGGTTATTGCAGATAGCTATGCATCATTTCAGCAATTAATTGCTTATTAAACTCTTGCTTTGCTGTGGAAATATATAGAAGATTTCTGCAAAGGCTGATGTTTGTGATATTAGCCGGCTCCTTACTGTTAGAAAATTGAGTAATGATTTCAAATTAGAATCCACTGAGCCAATTCTTGCATATCCAGATACGCAGCAAGTAACAGGTCTTAAAGGTCCACGAAGTGAATGTTACCATTACCCTGTGCTGTTGTGCCTGTCCACAGAGTACACACACAGGTTTCCACCTGCTCAAAGATACTCAAAATTCTACTTTCTCTGAAGACACATAACACAGTAAGTCTCTGCAGGTTACCACAGCACATGAAGCGGGAGTAAAAAACCATGCATTTATTGATAACAAAGAGGTTTATTATGTCATTGGGTACAAAACTTCAATTAAGATGTACAGATATAACTTAGCCAAAAGTAGTTAACTTTGGAGAATTTATAGCATAAATCTTGAGTCTCAGGCAAGCAACAAGAGCCTGAACTGAAGGAATAGGCCTGTAGCCAGGATATACATCTGCCAAAAACTTCCCAAAGAAGTACGGATAACATAATTTGTCATCAACGCTCGCCAATAGTCAAGCATCGCTGCAGTTGTTCTCTTTAATTCTGACACCAGCACACCTGTACGGAAATTGTAGTGGCTCTAAAGAACATGCAGGGGCCACACATCTCACTGCACATCATTACCTTAGCAAAGTCTCGGGACTTCCTCTCCTTTTTTTTTTTTTGAACAATGATATTATTTATCAGCACTGAAAAAATGTTTTGTATGTCAATTAATTAGGGCGATGTATTTCAATTTCATCATTCCTCATGAGACCTGCCCATTCTGAGGGCTTGTTTATCCTGGTGGAAATGTAATAAAAGACTTTCTCACGCTTTTTACTACCCTCTAATAATTACTGTCTATTCATTCTCAGTGATTATTTCTTATATTCTCATATATGGTCCAAATATTACCTTGCAGAGCTAGATATTTAGAGGCAGTTCAGCATTTAAATTTTATAGGTAACATGGCACTTTTAATTGCATTTTCTTCTGAATTTAGATTAAGCTGAATAATGGGATGTCGTCCATTTCAAATTCAAATTAGAGCAACTTATTCCACCACTGAGTGAACTTTGTCTTCATAATCTAGCTCAGCAAGCAAGCGTGATGTAACATAGAAAGCAGTAACTGAGAGCGCTTTATAGCTAATGAATATGCCATCAGAAATGCAGCTCCATGTTTGACAGCTGGACTATTGAATTTTGATTTTTATTTTTATTAATTGGGAGACCCTTGCTGTAACCTCTGTTAATCAGTGCCTGAGCAGCTCACAGCAGACTGTCAAGAGGACACGTACAAATGAGGACTCTGCACTCATTTAAAGCCATATATGTAAAAGTATGCTGTTGTCCAGTATTTGTTAAATTTTTAGAGACTTAAAAACAGTCTTGAACATTTTCACACAGCACACAATGTGATTTTACAACGTTTCATAACACATTTGTGTTGCACGTAGTGATGCTTCCTCCTGCCATATAACCCATTAATAACAGAAATTGTACTGAAAATAATTTGGATTACTTCAAAATAGAGGCCACAGATTAAGTAGAGAAATAGATACAGGTTTTGTATCTCTGATAATGAATTTTCCAATTAAATGTTCCACCACAGTTACTAGTTTTGATCAATTAGATTCAGACATACTGGGCCATATTATCATATTATTCATATAGCTTCATTTCAGTTAAATGGCAATTTTACCACCAGACAAATATGCCTGCATGTTTTCCTTTTTAAAAATTTATGCTGAAGATTAAAAAACTCCAAGAAGCCCAAAGCTGGCAACATTTGCACTTATATTTTGGTTATGCATGAACCAAGACCAAAACCCAACAGCTGTTTCGAGAGGCACAAGAATATCAGAAAACACGCACACGTGTTTTGCAATATATTTGCGATATTTGCAAAATGAGATGTGTTCCCTCCAATCCAGTATTACTTTTGCACAAGTGCGGTCCACTTTTCCCATAACAAACTGACGAGAATGAGACTCCCAGAGTTGGTGCCCTTGGCCAATTCTAATTGAAGACAGTCGGAAGGGGCAAACTCTGCTGACACATACTCTGCGTCGGGATCACTGACAAGTAAAATCCCATCTGAAGTGGTCCGTAACAGTTTCCACCTTCGGTTGTTTGTTCTTTAAAAGGCTGTATTATGGAGGTTTGAATATCATCAAGAAGAAAGTTTAGTTTAAGCATCCTTAAATGTTTGACAAATCCAGAAAACCAAGGAAATTCCGATTTGAGGCTGAAAATCCAGACTGACACTCCAACCTTACTGATACTGCTACAAAACACCTTGCTTTTGCGCATTAAAGTCAGACCCCTTACTTTACTAAATGCTGTTTTTTTGTAGTTAAATTATAGTAACAAGTGCTCCACTTTCTCTAAAACCCACTACCTACAAGATTTGGATTACTAAAATGTAACCTAAATCCTTTCTGCTGGTGCAGTGTGCATTTGAAGATAAGTTGCAGGGTGAGTAGGCTAATAATGGATTGGAATCTCCTACGGATAGTTCAGGACACCTCTAATTTCATTGCAACTATTTTTCTAGTTAAATTTAGATGAAAGAGGAAGACACATCTATTTCTTGCCTGTTATTTTTTTTCCTTTAAGGTATTATGAGAATTCTGTTATATAAAATTATACACACAGACAAGTGAAAAGTGGCAGCCACAGTAGCATATTAATTTATGTCATGATTCCAATGATTTTGATTGATTATAGGGTGGATGATGCTGGCTCACAATAATTAACGACACAGTATTGTAGGAATTAACATAAAATTGGTCCTCTAACTCACCTTGCTGTAGATATGAGACTAAACCACGTACATATTATTTGTTTAGCATATTTTAATGGCATCTCTACCCCTCAAGTCCTACATAGATCAATTTTTAAGTGGAGAAACTCAACCCCAGCCTTTTCTAGCAGTGGAAAAATATTCACTTTCTCTTTCCCACGTATTCACACCCAGCCCATCTTACCAGAAAGCAGACACCCGAACTAGTCACAAAAGTTTATCATGTTTGTAGATTTTCAGACATCCAGAGTTTTTCCATGAGATGATGATGGCTTTTATCCCTTCTTATGGAGCAATACATAACTAGATCCTGGTTTGCACCTTCTGGATGGCTTAAAACACTCTGGTTTTACTCCTTTAACTCCTCTGCATTTGATTTCCAGAAAAAAAATTGTGAGTTTGGTTGTTATCTCTTCATGAGAGTGAGTGTAGAAGGTGCTGTCCTACTCTTTCCCTTTTGGTTTCATCCAGCAAAATGACCAGAATCTGGAAAAGAGAAAAAAAAAAAAGGCAATTAAACAGAAAGATTTGAGTAGGTCTGAGATGGAGGAGAGGCATACAAATGGTGAACAAGCAGTTCACACACTATATAGCTTTCTGGCTATAGCTTTATTGTTTTTAACCACGTCTTTGGCACAGCTCTTACAAGGATTTGTGAATATTCATCACCTACATTTTCCAGGAAAAAGTCTTTTGGGGGAAGAAGCTTGACAATACAGATGAAAATAGTGAAATATTTTCTTAAAGCATAATAAAAGCTTTACAATGAGCAGATGAATTCGGAAAAATGCTTTTTGTGGGTCCTAACCTGCCCTAAAAAAATAAGAATTAGAAAGGACTCCTAGTGAGGATTTGTTTATGTCAACATGGAACTTAATGAAAATTAAATCTTGCTTTATGTAATGCTGGAAACCAAATCCCCAGCTTGGTTACAGGAGTGTAAACACAAACTAACTCCACTGTGCTTGATGATCCTACTGTGCATTTCCATCTTGCTCTCATCTGCGTCCCACCAGTTGATAGCAGAAGGTGGATCCAGCCATCAGCGAGCAATTTGCCTAAAATGAGAGTAATATAACCCAGGGGTCTGCTCATAAGCATCAAGAACTCCTAGGCTTACAGTTTGCCTCTCATCAGCTGTTACTCATTACTGCTTTCCTCACCAATATTCATTTTAAAGTCTAGCACCTTTCTTTCCATGTTTGAGGCATTTGCCTTCAAAGTAATTTTAATATTCAAGCTACAAAGGTGTTTGCTGTCTTTGACTCAGTTGACATTTACTTGTGAGAAACTGAACTGAAGCGGCTGGTAATCTCTATAAGAGGTGTTGGCATTAATTTTCTTGCTGTTATGCCTTGTTGCTCCAGTAGATGTTTGTAGATGCCAACATTGCCTAATTTTTTTCCCCTTTTACTTACGTTTGACAGGTTACTTATTGTTTATTGACTGTGGGAAGTTTATTGTGCAATTTTGTTTCCTCAGCTCTGGTATTCAGCAAAAAAGGCTTTATTTGTCTCATGATAGGGTGCTTATCTGACACTAAGTCCTTTTATACTAGTCAAACTTCCAAAGAAATTATTATAACCTATTTTTTTTAGTTGTTACCAAACTCTGTACACTTTCATTTCTGATTGCAAGTTTATTTTTTTCATATAGAATGAAGAAAATGTGATAATTTGCTGAATGCCACAGAATTGTCAAAATAAAGTTCAGTCCCCTTCTCATCTCTTGTTCCTGTACTATCAGATGAGGGAAATTAGTTATCTTTCATAGAAAAATCTATATTGATGAGTTCTAGGATTAATAAAATATGTTTTAAACACATACTACATATTTAAAAAGCAATGTGACAAGTATAATATAACAAGTATCTTTTCTAAGGTTATAGTCCACTAGCTGAATGAGGAACAAAATCGTAATAATTGGACACCAGCAGTGATTGTAAAAAAAAGAAAAAATTATAACTATGTTAAGTTTAGCTAAAGGCTTGCGTCATTAATTACCTTCACCACATAATAACACTCAGTGTTGATAGCCTGTTGCACTACTCATAGACAGGCATTAACACATAATTCCATTCAAATTTATGGGTCTTGAAGTAATTGCAGGCTACGAACAGGGCTGCCTGCTTTGACTTTTGATAAACTTACTTTTTAGGAGACTAACCGTGGTGTCATGACAGCATCATGTGGAAAAGTCAGGAAAGGCCTGATGTCTTCCTGACATCTTTTTTCTTTAAGTTTCCCACTTAACATTTTTTGCTTCTTGCCAATAAGTAGCACAGAATATATTACAGAGGAATCAACTACAGTGGGGAAAAAATTGTGAAAATTCACTTCAGAATAAACACTGTCTCATTCCTGCCAATAATATGGAGGTTTGTATCCAAAACTCTGTTAATCTCAGCAGCTCAGTGACCATGCAAATCTCAAGCCTTCCTGTATAAAAGTCACACTATATTTTGGAAATTATGCTTTCTGCCAAGCCACCTTTGGTGTTTCCTTGGCCAAGGTTGTTCTTCACCTCAGTTTGAGAAGAAGGGAGCTTGCCCAGCTGTGGAAACGCCAAAGGAATTTACACAGAGATTGTAAGAGACAAGTGAAACTGGGACGTGATAATACCATCCCTTCCTTCATCATCTAAAAACTATGGCTGAGTGCACATGGATAGGGAATATAGGCACTGCTTTTGAGAAGAGCCAGCTTTGTTTCTAATGCCTGGCATTAACAGGCAAAAATAGAGAGGAAATAACAATGAGTCCCCTGAAAACCTTCCCAGATGCATGCTTTTGGCAGGTAATTACATTTCCTTGCAACATGATAAAGGAAATCAATTAAATGAATATTGAAAAATGTGAAATTGAAATCTATATTGTTGTATTCACAAGAAATTCAGCAGAATCTTGTTCAGAACCACCTGTCCAGGTCGTGTCAACACACAGGGTACATGGTTTTCTGGAAATAAAAGAGCAATTTAAAAATTTAGTAAAATTATGAGAGCTTCCTGGTCTGTTCATCCTTTTTCCAAGACCAAATTACATTACTTGCATACTACACTTTGAGGAACAGAAGGTTGCTGATTTAGAAGGCTTGGCTCTGTGGAGGCTTTGAAAAGAGTGAAAACAGTTCTTCAGTTGCAGAAGATGAGGTTGATGTGGAGATAGATTTCTCTTTTGCCTTCATGAACTAATCAGATTTTTTTTTTATTTTTTTTTAATCAATCATCCTAATCTAGGCCCCAAGGAAGCAAGCATCCCTGTGTCAGCAGGGCCACTGCAATCAATGTCCTCCATTTGTCCACTAAGTCGTGCCCGAAGAGATGGCTCAGTGACAACAAGTACTCGCTGGCGTTCTGGGTGCGATTCCTCTTCTGGAGCTGCCGTCTGCTTCTCTGCCAAGACGACACTTCTTGGTTTGCACTGAAGAGACAGGCTTTGCAGGTTACTCCGCGCATGTGGCTTTCCTTTGTACTCACAGTTTTTACAATCATTCTCGGCTATCAAAGATTTCCATCATCCTCTGGCCTTAATCTTCAAAATTTATTTCAGAGCTTCACAGGCTTTGTTTGGCTGAGTGCAGCTAAGCAGCGAGCAGCTGAAACCCTTTGTGACTGTCATACAATTTTCCTATTTCCTTTTAATATCCATCAAGCTTGAAGTTTTATGTAACCAGTTTTAAATGTGTCATAAGAGAATTTACTTGGCTACGGGCAGTGTTTTCGTGATGGGTTTGGGTTTTGTTGTTTGTTTTTTTTTTTTGTTTTTTTTTGTTTTTTTTTTTTTT
>VXBL01003291.1:290521-361143 GCA_013400195.1 Aramus guarauna
TTTTTTTTTTTTTTTTCCTGAGCTGATAAAAATGGAATTAGCAGGTATTAGCAACTAAATTAGTTAGTGGGCATTAATAACAAAAGAACCTGTTCAGGTTCACTGAAGCAGATATAATTCTAGTTACAGGTAAAATATTTTTTCAGTAAGTTGTTTATTTGCCTTGCTTTTTAGGTATTATTTCTTAAGAAATTAATTCTTCTTAACCACAGCCCAGTGAACTCAAGAGCCTATCTGACACTGCCTTAGACTATTGCTCTTGGAGAAGAAACCCTCACCATCATCTCATTTACTCTCAGACAATGTGTCTGTATTCCCCAGAGGGCTTCTAATTCAACCTCAAGAACAGCATAATTTCAAATGTCTCCAGAGAAAATGGAGTTACAGAACACCAGCTGTGGAAAAGTATATGTTCAGGTTCATCGCAGGTGTGTAATTAGTGCTCTGCTGAATTTCTTACAAATTATGAAAAAACAATGACCTCATATATCACAATACACTGCAGCAGTAGTTTCTTACATAGGAATATAAACTGTTTTTCCCAAAAGCTGTATTTTGATCTCATATTTACTTGTTCAAATGTTCTCACCAGATAAAGCAGTCTTAAAATAGGCCCTACTTAGAATGCAAAAATACATGCAATCCTTCTCAAATTTAAGGTTATAGACAATTAACTTCTTCAGTTGTAACATTTCTATCTTCAAGTCTTCTGTAGAATACGGCATTAATGACAGTGAGACCACCTTAAATTAAATGAACTGTAGGACAACTATAAACTGGGAATGACAGGTTCAGGTTTTTCCTTCAAGTTTTTAAGCATCTCTACTAATAGCTAAAATATTTCTGAAATGGTCTGACCTTTAGATTCTATTTAAAAAAAAAAAAAAAAAGTAAAAAAAAAAAGTCTTCTTTTCTTTTGGGAAACCGCCTCCACTGAATCATTTCCGAGCCTCCAGGCAACTTTCAGTATCAAATACACTGTTGTTACAACTATTTCTAAGATAATTTTATAAGTGAACTACGAGAGAAATTAGCCCTAATGTCTAAAAAGGATTGTAAAAATATACAGAAAATCTCTTGCAACATATATCATGTAACGCAAGTCTAAGTCGTTTGATACAGACCTTCAGCTCTGCATGATTTCTGCTATGGAAAATAAAAGAGCTCAATGGGAAGATTTTGGGAGTTCCAAGCCCTAAGTAATTGAGTTATGAACCCCCAGAGAGATTATTAATTTTTTTCCTGTATCTGCATTTCAGCTATGGTAGTCATTGAAATATTTATCCACACTAGCTGAGAATGATGATAAAAACAGACAGAATGTTCATCAATGTTTACCATCTATGTATTTCTCACAAGATCAACAAAACTTAAATGTCAAATTTTAATACTATGTATTCTTTTCAGGATAGTATCTTTGATTTGACCTAATAAAATTATATGACAATTCAGTGAACTACTATGATAGCAAATTAATATATTTATTGTCATTACTACTTAACTGTAGGAAAGAAAACTGGAACTGCCTTCAGAATTAATGAGATTTCTATAACTGGACACTCCATTAACTGTGAAACAATCAGCCTAGAAATTCTCTATGCAAAATACCATCTTATTCCACTTCAGTCTGGACAAGTTTTGGAGATAAAGTATGTTATTCTTCAGTTTCATCTTCAAACTCCATAGTTTGGAGCTGTGTTGGGTTTATGTGGCAAGGTTTTGGTAGTGGGGAGGCTACAGGGGTGGCTTCTGTGGGAAGCTGCTAGAAGCTTCCCCTGTGTCTGATAGAGCCAATGCCAGATGGCTCCAAGACAGACCCGCCNGGTTTGCTGGCAGGACTTGCGACCCCATGGGGGACCCATGCTGGAGCAGTCTGGTCCTGAAGGTCTACACCCCGTGAGAGAGATCCATGTTGGAGCAGTTTGTGAAGAACTGCAGTCTGTGGGAAGGACTCACGTTGGAGAAGTTCGGGAAGGACTGTCTGCCGTGGGAGGGACTCCATGCTGGAGCAGGAGAATGATGAGAGGAGTCCTCCCCCAAGGATGAAGAAGCGGCAGAAACAATGTGTGATGAACTGACCGTAACCCCCATTCCCCGTCCCCCTGTGCCGCTGCGGGGGAGGAGGTTTGAAGCCCGGAGTGAAGTTGAGCCCAGGAAGATGGGAGGGGTGGGGGGAGGGGTTTTAAGATTTGATTTTATTTCTCATTCCTCTACTCTGTTCTGTTTGGGAATAAATTAGATGCATTTCCTTTCTAAGTTCAGTCTGTTTTGCTCATAATGATAATAAGTGAGTGATCTCTCCCTGTCCTTATCTCGACCTACGAAGCTTCTCGTTACACTTTTTCTCCCCTGTCTAGTGAACAAGGGGAGTGATAGAGCGGCTCTGGTGGACACCTGACCCCCAGCCAGGGTCAACCCACCGCAGGAGCATTGCACTTAGTGGAAACTGATAACCTCAGTTACCTGGTTGTGATCCGAAACACTAGTCAGGGTGATCACTTGAACAACTGGAATAACACCTGAACTAGAGAGCACCATAAAAAAAGTTTGCCTCCACAAGAGAAAAGAGGACATAAACAGAATACTGAATACATGAATAAATAGAACCATTATGAAGCAAAGCACTTTGCCAGAAAGTATATTAAAAAAAGAAAATCAACAGCATGCTGTGGACAGGGAACTTAAGCCACTGTGAGGACCATCAGAAGATAGGCCAAGCCATAGTTGTCTTATTCACGCATCAAGGCTGCTCTGATCTTAAGCAGTGGGTCAACACTAGAAATTTAACTCTAGAATTTGGTAAATTGTTCACATAGACAGGACTAATGGAACTTGTCTGAATACATAATTGCAGTATTTGAATGACTAACTGGATACTATCATGTAAAGTGACACATGCCCGTGCTTTACATGAACAGACCTGAGTTTCCATTGGGTTTAGACCAGTTTTGAATATTCTTGCTTACTTGTACTTATCTATTTTTAGATATTCAGTTTGCTTCTGCTCTTCCTTCCATAGATAAAATTATGACTAAACTATTAAAAATATGATCAGAAACTCTGTCTTTGCCACACAGACTTTCAGTACAGATTCTTCTCTGTGGCAATTTACAGTCTCTACAAACATTTTTTTGAAGAAGATATTTTGTTCCAGGTGTTTATCTACTAAATTTTAATAAATATAGTACCTGTTTAATAAAGCAAAACCAGCAATATCCAATGACAGCCTTGGTTGATCTAAAAGACAGACCTCCTAAAACCTTGTTAGCTTCTCTCCCAGGAAATCTAGGAGTTGGCACCCGCCGCAGGAGCAGCTGTTCTCACATGTCTTACAGATGGCTGCAGAAAAGGAAATCAAATCCCCACTGCACTCAGACCTTTAATGAAAACTGTATAAAATCCTGAACAGGTTGAAATCATCTCCAGGACCAGACTTGCCTTTTGTATGGACACGAAGACTCAAAGACCAGCCGGATCCTGCATGTGCCCGGTGAGCGTGTTGCCAGATGTGCCCAACCACAGGTCACGGGTGGCATCTGAGGCTCCTGGCCAGGAGCTGAGACCATCCTTCCTGAGAGCCATAGCGCTGATCCTACCTTCCTATAAAAACCTCCTCTATACAAATGTTACATACTTCTACATTGATATATAAACTTACAGGTATAACACTTATAAAAATGCTTTATATAGAGATAATATCTATATAAACTACATAAAAATATAGAGGGACAATACAAGAATATATAAAGAGTGAATAAACTATTTATAGTTCATATAGAGAGAACGGTTCTGACTACTGAATACACACCGAACTTAAACGTCTAAAAATAGGAGACCTAACTAGCAATGCTGGCTTATAAAAAGAATTCAACAGCAAAATGCTTTAGCGACATAGCAGCAGGTCGGGTAGAGAGGTGCAAGTTTGAAAGACTGCTGAAAGTTAAGTTGTGTTAAGAGCAGCGTGGCTAGTTGAAATTTTGGAGTGTGGTTGGTCTGAAAGTGTTTTGCATGCACTATAACTTCAAAGGGAGCCTGATTTATAGGGTTCCTGTGATGTATCTAAATGTCAAAAATCCGTAATTTATGAATTCATCTGTTTAGACATCTATTCTTTTCCAGATTATGTACACTAAAATGACTATATTCCATGTAATTCAGCTCAATTTCTAGCAGATTACTCATTTGAAAAGAGCTGAGAAAATAAGCGCTTGCTATTCGTTTTGCACACAGAACAGATGTCTACAATGCGCTTCTGCACATCCTAACATGAAAACTTGGATTTGTCATCAATGATTGATCATCTCAGTGCCGCTCTCCAAATATGCCCTTGTTACTTACACTTCTGTTTTTGTAATAGTGGCCTTGAAACTTTTAAACCTTTAGCAGGTGAGACCATTCACAATGAAGTGACTTTCTTCTCCAGCCAGGCAAAGGAATAGAAGCTGCCCTTCCTTGCTCCTTCTGGCTATCTCATGCCATCTGCAACAGTGCAGACCCTGGTACCATCCCATAAATAGCAGGTCCTCTTGCAAAAGTTCAGATGCAACAGGACAAACTAAGCCACAGATGTCTTACACCCCTTGTCTGCCTCCTTGTCACTCATACTTTTAAATCCTAAAACAACTATACAATGAGATGAGAAGTTTGGTAAATAAGAAGGATAAAAACATAAATAAAATATGAAAACTGCAAAATAGATGCAGTTATTACACCATAATAAGATAAGAGTACGTAAGAAAGTTCATCTTCATATCAATATTTGGGTCATTACTTTGAAAATACAGGGCATCCCTCTGTCCGTAATGCTCTGGACCTCTTTGGTGCTCAAGCATAGTCATGCTTCGCTTGCATGCAAAGCTCAAGCAAACGTGTTGTCGTGTCTACTGCAATGGTGGGAGGGAGGCAGGCAGGCAGGCGTCTCGCTGCCCTGCTGCAGAGGGTCTCTCCATGCCCTAAAGAACCTTATCAGCCAGAGAGGAAAAAGAGCCATTCCTCCCCTTGTCCATAATACTTAGCCTCACTAGCTCCACCATGAACCACAGCATGGTAGCAGGAGGTAACATTTCTGATACGGTTTCTCAGCCCATGCAAGCCCATCTTGCATTATTTCTTGCTAGGAAGACTGTGCTGTGTTTTTATTCCGGACTATGACAGTTCAGAAATAAAGTCTACTTTCATCATTTTTACCCATCTTACATGTCCTTTTTAAGCTTCTTACTGCCTTGTCCAAATTCTTCTTGAATCTTCATTATGTTCTTGTTGGGAAAGTGTATATTAAGCAGTAATATTCAGATTTTTTAAAAAGTAATTTTGGTGGGTTTGGTGCTGAACATATAGAAGAGAAGATCCTATACTCCAGTTTTAGAAGTAACTTACTGAACTGGCACAATATACAGGTTTTTTTTAAGGAGCTTTAGCATACAGTTACGGTTACCTAAAATGACCATTGTAAATCACAATCCCCAGCTGGGAACAGCAATCATTTCTTTATGCTCTGAAAATGTGTTAAAATACACAAACACAGCTGAATTTTAAAGGGTTGGTCAACATGATATTGTGCTCAGAGTCAAATTGGCTCCCAAAGCAGACAACTCAGGATCTTTTCATCTTTAGAGAATTTATGCACACATAATATTAATAGTTGATTCTATAGCCAACACCCAGCCCCTGGAAATGGTTTTGGAAACCAAACAATACATTACCTAGTTTCACGTTACAGAGGAGCCAACAGCAAGAAATTTTCCTATAGTTTGAGGAGGAATGGAGCATTTTCCCAGTGCCAATTCAGATGCCCAGACCTCCGCCTGGTCCCAGGCTTTCTCACAGACACTGGGCACAAGATCTCGGTGCAGCTGAGGGATAAGTCATTGCCTGTGGTCAAGGGAAGGCTGCGGCAGCCGCCTCTACTTCTGTTATCACCAGATCACTCTCTTGTTTTTCTTACATCTGCAGTTTTCATCTCCCAGGTATTAAATTACAAAGTTAACAGGCAGAACTCTAGATTTCCACTAGAAGCTATTTAAACACTTCCCAAATGCCAGGACCCTACTGACACAACCCGTATTTAGTTGATACTCAGCACCTTTAAGGCTCAACAATACCTTTGTCCTTGCCTGGGTATCTACATTCCCCATTAAGGTCAAGGTCTCCAAAACTAAATAGACATGAGCTAAGTGCGGATATGAGCTAAATTACTTGAGATGATACAAGAAACCCTCCTGAAAAGAAGATAATTGAACTTAAATCCCACAAGAATAGATTACCGCCCTAAACATTAAGATAGTTCCTCCTCTTTAAAAAAAATTAATTGGACTCACAAAACTATTCTACGTCTGTATAGATTTTTGTGGTAGGAAAATATACAGCTGTATTTAACTGAGGCTTTACAAGATCATTAAGTTGCCTTACAATTATTAGTTTGTGGGTGGTGTTTGGTTTTAAGTGGTTTGCATAATCATAATAAACTTATGTGGGAACATGTAACCTACTAGCCAAAGCAATGTCCTCTATTATAAAGAGCGTGTTACTGCCATCTGGGTGCAGGAGATATATTGCAAGGTACACCAGTACATTTTCATAGACAACCTAATACACGAAGGAATTTTCATTCCTGTTTGCCCACATTTCAGATATTTCATCCAGTTGTTCCTTACAGGGTTAAGTGTGGGCCATTCCAAACTAAACAATAAACAAGGCATCTCTAGTCTTCAGGAATTAGAAATGTAAGAGCTAGATTAAGTAATGTATAGTGTTTATATCAGATTTCGCATTAGTCAATCAATCTGGCAATTGGAGAGATGCACTGTAGGGTTTAACACTAATAAGGCTGAATGGAAGAGGAAAACAATCTCATTACTGGAAGGTCCCATAATATTTTGCCCACTTACCTTATTCTTCTCTTGGAAATGAGAGGAGAATTTATAAGATTTTACCAAATAAACGCTCTTCTCAGTGTAAAGCAATACTTTCCCTACCAAAAAAAAAAAAAAAAAAAAAAGGAGCAATGTTTGTCTGTACAATGCAATTTCATATGTCATTTATTTTATAGTAAAAATGCATATGCATGTATATATATTTTCATACATATAAATATGCTAAAATGATCTAGAATGAAACACAATGCCTGCACGTTAAGGAAAACAGATCATAAAAAGGGACAATATTACAAGAAGGAGGTTGCATTGGCCCAAACTGAATGAGCCATCTAGCCACATGGCTAACAGCAGATGACACTGAAAAAGATGTAAAGAATAATCTTATAAAACTTGTATAGAATAAAATCCCAGCCTCCAGCAATTTCTGGGTCAGAGTTCCTGAACAAGAAGCTGTACCTAATATTAACAGGCAGGTGGTATTGATTACAAGACAAAAAAAGCTTTTTGATTTTTGTTGATGAGGTTTTTAATCCATATGAGTTATTTACTTATATTCAAAATAAATAAATTTTAAATGTGTGCACAGGGTGGAAAAAAAGAAAAAAAACAAACAAACAACCCCAAAATAACCCAAAAACCAGGGTACGGTTTAGGCTAAACAACATCTCAAAGTTTGAAGCAATAACTCGGGCAAAGCAGTGAGGTTTTCAGCTGGGAAATTAACTAAAACAATCTGAAATACCTTTGTTGTCTCCCAGTCTTCCTAATTCTGCAGTAGAAGCTGCTGTTGGTCAGGGTCATCGTACATATAATAGCGGAGTTCACTTGCGCACAATTTACTGCCCTTTTACTCCAGCGAGGACTTTCTATGCCCATGGAGCTTAAAACCAGCGGGACTTGGCATTAGTCCTTTGAAACATCTTCCTCCACAATTACAGACATGAGGTACTGTCAATGGCCAGAGAGATCCATGTCAGGGTCCTGTTATAATTTTTGTGTTATTATAGTTATTGTGCATCTATTTTAAGTTTCAAATCTGTCATAGTCATTCACCTGCAAGAAGAAAAGGCTCTAAATATAGTACAACCTAGATAGTTTAAGAACTGCCCATTTTTTGAGTTATTGGAGTCCCTAAAATAACCCCTTTCAAATATAAAATGGAATATATTTTCCATATTCTGAAGATGATAAAAAAGTGGCTGAGCCAAATTTGTAGACCTTTCCCAAAAGTTCATTTTTGTACTAAAATTAAGTATGAGATGTCACATATTACAAGGAAATTTTTTTAAGTTACCTAGAGGTGCAAAAGGAGTTTTTAGAATACCAGGACAGGACTTCTGCTGACTTTTAAAAACAGCTATAATGATATTTCCTCTGACAGAAGAGATGGCAAGTTTGTAGTTTTGACTATTTAGGACATTGATTTGTACCCCAAATTATTCTAAAGTATAACAATAATTATATTTGGGAGTTTCAATATAGTCCACCCCCTCCTGCCCCATTTTATTTGTGATATGAAAAGGAACGTTTCCACGTGAGCAGAACCTTTGCAGTTCATTTTTAATAATGAATGCATTGCACTTGAGGGCAAAACGCTTCTCACACAAATTTGGAAACTATAAATTGTCTCCATGGTTTCCCCAGGAAACCACTCTGAGCCTGATCTCTCTGGGCAAATGTAGTAGAGGAGCATGTGGTGCCAATGCTTTATTACTGGCACAGATAAAGAACTTCTCACATAAATTACCATTTAGAAAAGATTACCATAAAATCAAATTGGGAGACTTGTGAGGACCTCCCGGGTCTCTGATAACATCCATAATAATGGCATAAATACCAAAATAGCGTATTTGATCTTCTGCAGTTCACAGATCTCAGCGTACGCTGGCTAAATTGGAGCAGAAGGACCAGCCAAGGGGGCTCGGGCCACCGGGCTCGCTGGGGCTGAGCGCCGACAGCCCGCGGAATAGCACGGGTGAGGAACCTGCCAAGGAAATTGTCACCGACATGAATAGGAACATTTTGTGCAGATCAAGGGATAATGAACACCATGAGGCAATCTTTGCTCTTCCAAAAACCTCCTTTAGATCGTTCAAACCCATAAAGAGCAGAATAGCTTCATTTGACCTCATAAAAACAAAGTCTTTTCTTTCAAGGTTGTCAGCGTATTCCCGTCCTGCTGTTTGTGCCTGCTAGGGCTCTATAATCGTGGTTTGAACTCCACGGTCCAGCTCTCTTTGCATAGCCACAGATTTCTCTTTACCCTTAAATATTTTGGGAGACAGCACTTCCTCTGCTTAGACAGATTCGTTAAAGAGTGGGAATGTGGCACAGGAGATTCACGGGGAGAGATTTCCACATGACATCGCCCCCAAATGCCAAAAACCTCATCTGTGTTGGAACATCGTGTTTTAATAAATCCTATAAAATTCCCCTGATGATCAGCATTACAGTGACACAGAAGACGCATTTAACATCTGGAGATGAATGTTAGATTTCTGCCTGAATTTTATAGTAATAGAAAATGTTTTCCTGATTATTATAGCTTTCCTAGCCTTATAGATACACACATTTTATAAGGTTTTCTAAGGGTTTACATTAATTAAAAAAATAATACTCTTTACAGAAGCCCTTCTTCTCTTCCTTTGGATGTTTCATGCAGATATTGTACATATGAAGGAATGAATCAGCTGGCCCATTTCATCCATCCGTTGGTGAGGTCTTGCACCGTTCCCTGTCCAGAAGAACCCTTAACCCTTCTTCAGGCACCATATTTACTCTTCTTGTCACAACTGCAGGGCTGGCTGGGAACAGGGCTGGCGATCACTTAAAAGCTCACTTTTTTGGTTCTGTGCTTGTCCCCATTTGTCCAACACAGCACTCAAATGCACCAGCCCAGAAACAGTCATTCCTCCCCGTCTTACCCAGTCTCTTCTTTCTCCGCAAGCTCTGTTTTACTCTGACTTCCCTTCTAGCCACGTGCATGAAGCTGTAATGGAAATCTATAACGTGACTGGTCTAGATACAGCTCTGTAATGAAGAATCTGTATAAACCTTTTTTCAGAGGACCTATTTCATCTTGTACTCTGGTTAATAGCGCTGCGATGCCGTGGCAAGGACCACACTTGGTTATTGCTGCCAGAGCGAGAGAGACCGTTCCCTTTCCTATCTCATATTGTGATGTCAAACAGAATTTATCAGAATTTATCTTACAGGCACTTCTTTTCTGCAGATATCACCACATTTCCAGCACTAGATTTACCGTCAGATTGCGAGCAATACAGACAAGGAATCGGTGAAACTGAGAATGGATTTTGCACTATTCCTAGTTTGCCAATCAGCCCTTCGCAAAGCCCAGATACTCTGTATATGCACGACATGGCTATGTTAACACAAATAATTTTGTTCTGAACGGAACATTATTTGCTAGCACAAGTTTTGTGTTAGACAATGCCGCAATTCATACCTCAAGTTTATAATATTGTCCAGTAGTTGGCCAATGGCAGTTTTTTCCACCTTATGTTTTCCAGATTAGACTTGTGTTTCATAAGCTTTCCTGTATACGGGTGCACGTGCGCATACATTAGCACACATGGTAGAACTACAGAACCATAGTTTAGACAAACTTATTGGAGAGATGATACAGCGGAAATACCTTTATCGAGTATTGTATCTAAACCAGATTCTGCATATTGCTCTCAGTGAGAAGCTTTCTGTGGCATTAGAAAAGTGAAAATAATGCTTTGGTAGATTCCTGCCTTACTTGGGAGAGCAAAGTATTACACAACACCTAATTCCTTTAGATGTTTTTTCAAATGTGTGACTGAGTATTTTGACATCATTAAATGGGGCTTGATGGGGTGGTAAACATGTCTTAATTCACTACATCTGTCCACAGTGTTTTTCCCCACAATGCAGTGTCCTTCTGTGCAACAGCTCCTGCCTGGAGTTATTTTAAAGATAACCGTAGCATTGATTTTTTTTTTCTTACTTACACTTGCATACAGATCTTGTATCTAACAAATACAGCAGCTGCCTCGGGAGCAATGCATGAGAATGTATAGCTAACAAATTTGCATTCATATTTACTTTCATATCTAACAATCTTAGTTACTTCAAATATTTTACTCATGGGGCAGCTCTGACAAGCAAATCCCATGACATTTAATTCCAATTAATAGTAAGACAGAATTTGCTTTTGTTTATTATTCAACTAGTTGGACAGCCAGTCAAATACTGCCAAAAACTATTTGCTAAATAAATTATCCAGTGAAAAGTTTACTAGTTTGTAATCAATTAATAAATCTAAGTTGAACTAATTATGTGCTTATTTAGAAGGAAAAAAAATAGATTACAAAGAGAGCTTGAGAATTAGATTTCATTTCATATTTGTGGCAAATTTACCAGCAATTAAATATCACCTTTACTTTGCACTAACTCACAGATGTCCCAAGATAATACGAATATAAATTCAGAAAGATACTCAGCTGAACCATGACCAAGAGGAACAGGAAAAGGCCATGCCATTTTCTCTTCTGATCTTGTTCTCTGCCTCTTCTGACAGCCAGTACAGCTCCCCTTTTTACTGATGAAGGCACTGCTTGGCTCAAGATTTTGTTTTCTCTAGTTGTCTCTCACCTGGCCCAATTCTTTCATCTAACAGAGCACCTTTTTTTTTTAGTTGACTTTTCTGGCCATACACATACATATATATTTATTATTTTGTGATTCCTTACTAACACAAATTATCCTTTCTGTTGAATTCAGTACTTGAGCAAAACTTCAATAATTCACTGAAATCCACCAGCTACATTCAAACACATAGGCATGGCAAACATTCATAAAAATCAGGGAAAACCACCTACCTGTTCCTCTTGACATATTGCACCCATCCTGTCTCCGAAAGCAAACAATTCATGTTTCAAGACTTTAGCTGTTATCCCTAACTGAGGGTGGAGGCTCGAGTTTATTCCCTTGTCTATCAATCATGATTTCCACAGACACGCTTGGACTTTGCAATTTGTGTTCTCTGGAGTCAAGGGCTCGTAGTAATCACTGAACAGAAACCTTCCTTAAAAAAGACACCAGTGTTCCGTAGCACACAAGAAAGTCGGGGCAAAGGTATCATAAAAACAATTCAGCAAGCTATATATATACCTAGTTTAGAAGATATTTATTCATGGAAAACATTTAAATGTAATTTCCTGTAGACTCTTCACGTAAGAGCTTCTAAGTTTGGTTCATTGTTGGAGTTGGCAGCTGTGACACGGACTGTAAAGTCACTTGGTTACTTTACTTCTATAAAATAAGGGCATTTATTTTAACCTCTTGGCCTTGCATCTCCCAGATCTGGTCAAACAAATGTCAGAAGTGAGAGATAAAAGTCCTTGATATACAGGTTTTTAATTATCACTGATAATTTCTTATCAATATTCCTACTTCAGATTCATTTTGATTGTAATTACATTATTAATTGGAATAGAAGTGGATAGTAAACTATAGCAATATAATCCTAAAGAAATCCTTTAAACTAGGCTTAAAATAAATTTCCTGGTTTTAATCAGGATGGGATTTACCAGGAGTTCAGAAACTCTTTACCTATTTTATTTAAAATCTGGTCGGAATAAGACTTAATCCTTCAAAACTTATGCTGAAAGCTGGTATCTGCTATGGTTTTGGATACGTTTTAGAAAAGAACAAAATCAGAACCACAATGAAATTTCAAATGTAACAACTATGGAATTATTTCTAATACTTCGTGGTACTTACCAAGCTTGAGCAAAGGCAAATGTATGCACCTCCACAGCTGTGATTTACTGCCTTAGAAGCAACAGCCCTGCAATAAGCATTTTGTAACATTTCCTTGTGCATGTTAATGATTTACAAAATCACTCTTCTTCATTATGCTGGTTCAATTTTTGCTGCTTTGGAAGTTGTCTCTAGAGACGCTTCAAGGCAGACCTGTGGGGAGGAGGAAAGTGTTTGTCCCTTTCATTACCAGTCTACATTTAACTTAATTCCCTTGACTCATCTGCTTGCTTCTCTTTTAGGCAATCAGTCCTTTGCTGTCAATGCCAACATACCGCTGGTCAATGGCAAATACTCCCAAGATTCATTAGAGGAATCCAGCTGATTAACTTGGGAGACTTTGCAAGGAAGAAAAATGGCCTTTTTCCCCTCTTAAGATTCATCACTTTAAACAGAAATACTGTATTTCAGAATCTGAAATCTATATTTGTACAAAATTCAAAGTATGATGCTTTCCATGTGATTTCCTAAAAGGATAAAAATACACACGAGTATTTCTCTGTCCATAGCATCGTAATCATTTGAATCCTATCTCTCCCATCCCAGTATGAAAAGACTTCACAAATGAATGACGAGCAGATGGCATATCATTTTCTCAACTGGAGATTCTTGGATTCGATTTGTCACTCATTGAATGCTGGCAAAAAAGTGCTCTTGTGCCCCAGTGAATAGCCTGCATAGTTTGTGTATACTCTGATGGCATTTGCTTAACAGCTACTGGTAAACATAATGAAGACTTACATCAAGCAGCTTTTTTTTTTTTTTTTTTTAACTTATAGATATCAATGCAGTCATCAATGACTCCACTTCTTTGATTTTTTTTTTATTTTATTTTATTTTTTCTCCTGTCTCTGAGCTTTATTCTGGTGCATAGCTCCAGTCTGCCTGCAGTATCGCTGTTGGCCACATCCAGGTAGCCCCCTCTCCGGGCTGCCCCCATCCACACAGCCTTATTTACACACTTATGGTTAATTATGTGCTGAGCCCAACCACCCAACTTTTCTCACTTTTTTCACCATTTAGCAAAAGTTTGGCTTAGCACCATTTCTTAGCACTATTTCTGTGGTAGCTGTTGTATTCATGGAACCCATGTGTAACACTGAGCGGACATTGGTGGGGTGGTTTGGAGACAAACCTGCAGAGATGCTCCAACAAATGGTGCCCTCTCTGTGTAAGTTCTCAGACACTACCTGAGAGAGTAATACAGATATCTCCAGTTTGATACCACTGTTTCTGATTTCAAACACCTTTCCTTAATTCCATTTTTCCTTTTTAGCTGTCATACACAACCTGTTGCAACATTATCGACAGACTGAGGTTTGACAATCCCATTTTCCCAAGTTACACTGTACCAGAGATGCTGCCGTGATCCCGCATCATATATGGGTCAGTGCCTCCCATGTGCGATGCAGAACTGCCCGTCTATGAAGAGCTGAAATGATCTGTTAGCAATATAACTAATGTACAGCGAGATATAGCTGAAACATTTTGCATCTTGTAAGATATCTAGAAACCATCGCTCCTACTCGAGACACCAGAAAAGTTAACTCACAGCCTGTGCATGGTGGAACTGTTGTTCATCAACATCACGTATTTTATGCTATTCCAAGCCTCCTAGGATGTAAAAACTAACAAGTTTTTTGTAAGTAATTTCTCAAGTAGCACAATTTTGGGTTTTGAGGTTGGGGGTCATAAGAATTATCCTTTTTCCAGATTGTTCTACTATTTCCAACATAGCAAACAGATTAGTGGGTTCATTGTCACAAGTGCTGTACTCTAAACACAAACTTTCCAAATCCTTGACACAGTATTAATCACTTATCCAGGCTTTTCTGCTATCGGAGCAGATGTCTAAAGCACAAAATCCACATAGGGAGCCCTTAGAAGTTTGTATTGTTTCTACCGCCTACGGGGTAGATATTTAAATTTTCTTAATATTGAGCCAACTCAGTTCTTATCACAGTTACACAAAGCTGCCACATAATTCAATAGACAAATTGCCTGAATCTAATTAATCCCATAAAATGACAAATTATAATTTTATTTTTTTTTAAATTCTATACTTAATAGATAGCCAAATGGCTACAAACTACATTAGGCTGAATGAATCAGATACCATCTGTGATAGAAGGCATGTTGAATAATACAGTCTAGATGCAAAGCATATTGAACAGAACAAAACATACCATATAACAGATTTATACACAGAAAGTCTGCTAAAATAGATCAGCTCTGTCACATAACACTGCTTTCATCTAGTGTCCAGGAGCACTGCACCACTTTGACTCATTTAGCAGATCAGTTACATGCTCTTCCTGATTTCATGCAGTGATGATTAAGGATGAAAAAAATATCACAGACAGTTGGCAACTGCAATAAATCAAAAAGCTTTGCTCAATTTTGCTTTACGTATTTGCACCAGGATTTTAAAAACAATGTGATTGAATTAGTCATGTACAATAATTGTTTTTGGGAGGGGAAAAAAAAAAAAAAAAAAGTCCTCTATGATAAGTTTGGGTCTTCAGATTTCACAAGCATTCTCAGATAGGAAAGTAAATTAAGCTTTAATAGGCTGTTATGAACTCACTATTAGGAAATGGTGCATACACAATAAAACTTGTTTCTACTGAGACTTTTTTTTGGTTGAGAACAGTCCAAAGCTGTAAGCCAAGTGACAGCGAGATGAACTACATTAACCAAACAAGATTTGGCACAAAAACTAAGCCACTTAAGGTATTTTTTATATATGCTATTCCAGCCTGCGCACCATAGACTTTCATCAGATATAGTAAACATCTGCTGGTTTGAGGATTATGGTCTATATTTTCTGAATTTACAGTGCTCAGATACCAATTTGAGTCACCGAGACCTGACTTTGAGCTTAAATCAAAGCTTCAACTGCCCCCAAAACTGACTACAGAAAGCCACCCTAATGAATGCTACCAGCGTTATTGTACGCGGATCGTGACAGATAGCTCCTGCTAAACCGCCAAACAGCGAGACGTTGAACAGCGAGGCAGTATTATCCACAGTTTCTCGTTTTCTATTGTCTGCCGTGTGTCATAAAGCAGCAGAAAAATAACGGTTATTGTGAAGATTTGGAGCCGAATCTGTTCATTAGCTGTCCTTTCGTGTGAGCAAAGGAGCAGAGACGTGGGTATATCGCATACACCTATAGAGTTGCTGCATAGAGCCGTCAACGCCACCACCGTACCTTGAATTCACACCGCGGTGCACACTCAAAGGGTCCTCCCTGGTTCAGATAACCTCTGTCACACCGGTCCTGATAACAGCGTGGGATAGCATATACACCACAGCATTTGTCCATTGTATCAACAGTTTCTAAAAGAAAACAAACTGCAATATTTACAATTGTTTTCAAATTTGGATTTTTTTGGAAACCTTCCGCCTTATTGTTTAATCTTATTCTTTCAGAGAGTATAAAATCAGAAGCCTCAAAGGTCTCATGCCTGTGTAGTTTCACTTATTTAAAAATTAATCGCAGACTGAAGGAAAGAACAGTAGCCTGTTCCCACAAAAGCTGACTTAAATTCTGCTGCCTTAAATTCACTTTGTTGCAGTCTTTCCTTTAATAAAATACTCATCCTGATTTCAGTGTAGTCAATAATAGTAAGAGAGATTTATCATTATTATATTATTATCAAATTAAAGGGCATTTTGGGACAAAAAAGGTCTGCCATATAACTGTCATACTACAGTTTTCATTTTTATGCAGGTTGACTTGGAAAACAAACACGCTCAAAGGAAACATATAGTATAAACTCTGTGACTAAAGTATTTTAATTTATTTAATAAATATTCTCCCAAACCCATTAAAAAACGAACCCTGTAGACAATAAAGCTGTGCTGGTGTAACACAAGGTTTGCTTGCTTTCTTCTCGTCCCAACTCTGGACTTTGCTGTTTTTCAGCTGGTGAATTCACCGAATGAGGCAACATCTTTCAGCTGCTTTTGTGCACGGAGACACCAGTTCTGACAGACATCTTTCAGAGATCTCTTCCATCAAAACGAAAAGCCACACCACACGTAAAGATGCTGTTCCTGTGTTTCGGCTAAATCTACATCATGTATTCACGTCTGACTCAGAGGAGAATCAATGTGTAAACCTTCTTCCTAAACATATGCTATGAACATTGCATTGTACAAAAATATTTAAGCAAATCGCATATGTTTTGCGGGATATACTTTTTAAAAAAAAATATTCTCTTTTTTCTTAAACTAGGGAATATGAGCAGTCAGCAATCCTGAACTTATATCAGCTTCACCAAGGAGAAGTAAAGCATAAGGATTTCAAATGTACATGTCCTCTCCCAGTTCCTGAAGTTACAGAAACTTACTGAAATCTTTGCTTCTTTAAAAAACTTTCTCGTTTTCATGACTGTGAGGAAAAGCTGGGAAGCATGTACTGAGAATAATAGCTGCAGAGACATCCTCTCGATTCTTAAAAAACATGAAAGGACTCAGAATAATAGAAACATCAGTCGAGTTAGTACGGCTGACCTACCCATAGTTTCAGCTTGGAGGATATCAGTGTACAAGTGTAAGCAAAATTAAAGCTTCTTCAGCTTTTCTGAGAGAGATTCAGGAACAACCGATGAACCACACTGTTATTTTGAGGAAGAATGAGAGAGAAGGTCATGACAAATTCTGGGCTACAGAAGTGATTCACCCAGTTCCAAGCAGCAAAGAATCTGCCTCAAAGTTGGAAAATACTTGTGATTCTAACAAGTAATATTTCATTTCATAATATCGTGTATTGGGGTTTTTTTTTTACATATAAAATGTCTTTTTTTCATTGGAACACATTCAAATATTAATGGTTTTACACATATATGTAGTTCAGAAGCAATGCTTGGGAACCAGAAAAGTTCTCATTTTCACACCCTTGACCATGGGCATGCTGAGGTTGGTTTTTGGCACTGCTGGCACTCATTGTCGAGCAGCCGTTATCACTTCATACGCAATCCCCAAAAGCCAGTCTTTCTTTGCTACACCACATAAAAAAAAAAAATCCCTAAATGGAACCTGGAAATGCTTTCAAAGCACTTTCCTGTGTTCATTTCCAATGTAATTTAATACATAAATTAAGAAAGCAAACGATGCAAGTGTTTGCTGCAAGCAAATGCAACTGCAATGACTTCAGAGGAGTTCTTACCTCTGCTGGAGTCAGTGCTGGCCCAACACCTGGAAGCTGCAGGTGACTTTGGGGCTGGTGGGTGGGTGCACGCTGCCAGTATCTCAGTTGCTCATCAGTGACTACGTCATAGTTCATCATCTCGATAAAAATTCACTCTTACTTTCTTTTTCTTCTACACTTTTTTCTATATACGCATAGTCACGGATGATAGGGTAGACTTACCCCAAGCTCTTCAGATGGACATACAATAGAAACACAGAAAGCAGGGGATTAATTATATATGATTTAGATTATAACAACTGTGTAATTAAATATTTGAATTACTAGCTCCAACTTAATTGCACTTAAAATCAGAAGAGCTGCATTATGAAAGAATTTTCTAAAACATTTCTTCAAAATGTTCCTAATATAGGAAATCGTTCCATATCAAGTCAAAATGTTGAATCAGGAGTAGTAAATAATGTTTCCTATATAACCTAAAATATAAAATTCAGGGTTTAGATATGGATAAGGAGTCAGTGTAGGTAATAAAAATATTTGAAACTGATGGAGACTAAATACATGCTATCCTAAGGTTCAGTAAGGCAGTGCTCATTACTGTATTAATATTTAATATTTCTCACTTTTCTCCCTAGCATCTGTTTGATTTCTCTGCCCTACCTAAATAAAGGTAGGCACCTTTGCAAAGCACATTGATGCATTTGACTCGACTAATAGGTGAAAGAAAAGGCACAATTATTTCCTCCTCTTGAAATGCACAGGCTTCCTCATTACATGATAAATGTGCTGTTGTTTTCTGTCCCTCCGCCTTCACCATCTATTATTGCGCATGGAAGTACTTGGAGTAAAGCTTCCTTAATTGTTTATCACAAATACACACAACCACTTACTCTAAAAGGAAGGTCTATCAATGTGAACTCCATCAGCCGTGCCTGTTCAGT
This sequence comes from Aramus guarauna, assembly GCA_013400195.1. Classification (NCBI taxonomy): domain Eukaryota; kingdom Metazoa; phylum Chordata; class Aves; order Gruiformes; family Aramidae; genus Aramus; species Aramus guarauna. The sequence continues at coordinate 309,304 of VXBL01003291.1, forward strand.
CCTCAGGCAATGCTGCTATTCAGAGAAGGCACGTGAGATGACATCTACGCTTTTCCATCCCGTAAATACATTGCTGAATCAGGGCGCTGAAAAGAAACAGAGCCTTATCATGGTATTTTGTGTCCCTGTACCAAAGGAGAAGACGCAATAAAATACAAATCCATTTTACTGCAAAGAATTATATATTTATAATGAACATAGAGAGACTGTGTGCAACTGATATACAAAAATTGAAGCATCTTCAACTACAGTAAGAATGATTATGGAGGGCTTCCCTCAGGAAACAGTCTAATTTCTAATACATCAAGTAATGTGTCCTTTTCCACTTCTGCTCATCCTCAAGAAGGTTTGCCTGATATTCAACCAAGTGCCATTTTCCTTTCCTAATTTCATCTCATTATTCATACATATGTTCCTTTTCATTACACTAAATAATTTTCTTTCCTGAATGTGTGGTGTAGGCAGATTTCTTTCCCCTTGCTTCCCAGTTCTGGTCTTATCTATATTTGGTGCTGTATAGATCAGTTCACCTGCCCTTAATAGTTCTTCTACCTCCCTTTTGGCACCCTTTCCAGCAACACTTCTACCATGTCACAAGCAAGCTGGTTTAGAATATTCAGTAGTATGATATCAAACAAAGTTAAAAGCACTTAAAATCTTATGCCAGGCAAAATGGACTAAAGAGTCCTGTTTAGAAGAGGAAGATAGAAAAGAAGTGAAGATAGAAAAACAGAAGCCTCCCTGGATGCTTTCACACATTATATCTGGTATTTGTTGAGCCTGTTTCTCTTTTTTTTTTTTTTTTTTTAATCTTACAGAATGGATTGCTTAGCCTGGAGTACAGCACTCCGCTTGCAGCCCAGCTGAAAGGACACCATCACATCCCAGCAAGAGACACCTGTATGTAGCATATACTGGAAGTACTTAAAGGTCTGAAGATTAATTTCTACTTCTATCTTTTGAAAGCATCCCAGTAGTTGCAAGAATAGTATTGTGGCATCAGAAAATGCATCTGCATTTGTAAGAAAGGAGTTGAATTACAAACCAAGGAGTTGAGCAGAGCAGTTATCTAGGCTGGCATGAAGAAGAATATATGGCTTCCCTGCCTCCTATAGCTTGCAGTCTCATTTCGATTGATCTCAGCTAATGTTAAGATGAATTTCTGAGGTCTGGAAAGAAAGAGTTTTCCATTCCAGCAATATTTTTCAGAAATGCCACATACAAAGGTGACCTGAAGTATGGCACCACAGAAGCAAGTCAAGAGCCCCAAAATAGGCACTAGCAGGGAACCACTTTGCAAACGAGCGATTTCAACATCTAACAGAAAATTCAAATGTGTAACATATACATCATAAACTTTCGATCTGGAGTGAAATTAATTTGAGCAATTTGAAGAAAACTTTTTAATGCGTGAGCAACATGCTGTTAGAAGAAATTCTTTATGCAAGCCAGGATATAGGACTGACACGTTATTGTGAAGCAAAAATTTGCCTTCAAAATACACGTATTGAATTCTCTTGAAACGTAAGAACAAGTATGTACATATCAGATGGTACTAGGTAGCCCATTTATAAATCAGAAGCAAAGAATGGATGGGGAATTATATCTTGTTCTAACAAATCGTGATTGATCCCTGAATGTGCAAACGTAACATGTTTCAAGTCAGAAACCTGAAACAAATTAGGATAGTAGTAACCTTGAGAATAGAGTGTTTCTCTTTATCTTTCTGCATTGTGAATAAATGAATTAGGCGTTGATAAGAGCAGTCTTGAGAGCTACATAAATTCATGTTGCATTTGCTTCAACAGCAAAATGAATGTTGCTATTTTTTAAATGCCAATTCTTTAAAAAAAATGTTCAATTATTTACTAGAAAGAATTCTAAGACATAGTTTAATGTGACCTTAACCTTCCTGATCTGCTGAACTGGATAAGAATGCAGAAGAAAAAAAAAAAAATCATTTAAATAAAGCACAATTACATTAACAGAAGGTGTGAATAACTAAAATCCACAAGAGGCAAGTGGCACATATACATCACTGCAAAATATTTCCAAACAGACACTTCAATGCCTGTAATCCACAACTTTTGCTGAGGTATACATTTCCATGACATTATGTACCATGACTGATGAACAACTTTGGGTTAGGGTATTTGTAGCTGCTGAATCCAAAGTGCAATTAGCTTACACTGGACTTAAAGTGAGTCATTGTTTTAACTTCACTTTACTTCGTCAAAAAGGATGGAACATGATTTTAAGCAGCGTTACTTATTCTGCTGTACGAAATGTCTTCCACTTGTCTTGACTTTTCTTTCTTGCTGACACACCAGAGGTCATTTGATTTGACCATCATTACGGATTGTGGGTGTGAGATCCAGTGAGCTTTGAATCCTAATACAATATTAGGCTTCTAAGTCAAAATACTACCTTATATGGCAAAATTTAAAAACTATGGGTATTGGCTCAGTCTACTTAAGGTGCAAGTGCCTCAAATTTGTGACTGAAATGAGGGAAATTCTGCCTTGGCTAATTTTTTATGTTTGTTTAATTTTGGATTATATTTTGATGCATTTCCTGGTTATTTCTCCTTAAGAAGACTGAGGTTTTAACCAGAGTCATAGTTAAAATAACTGGTGTGAGTGTCTCTTCAAATATTTCCATCTTTAGAGAGAAATACTAAGGGAGAAGGAAGAAACTCTGCTGGGATTTTGAATTTCAGTCATATCTACAATACCCTCTTTTATTTGCCTGTTGAGCAAGATCATGTTTTTTTTCCACCGTTCAGAGAGCACCCTGCCCAGCAGGATCCACATTCGTGATTAAGGTTTCTAGGCAATGATACAGCAAAAGCAAACACATTAGACTAAAGATTTCATCTCTGTAGCAACACAGAAAAGAGCAGCATGCCTGCATTTATTTTTTTCTCATCCCACCATCTTTTTATTCTGCACTTGTCAAGACATCTTGTCACTTCATTCCTTTCAGTTTCTGGAGACACAACAACTGACACGTGGTAAATTATAGAAAATATAGAAAATCTAAACACAAATATTAATTTATAGCAGCAGAGCATTGAAATTTCTCAAGCTCTCAGAATTTGATTCTTTTTTTGAGAAAAAAGTTAATTTTGAACTTAAAAATATATCCCAGTTCTCGTGATATGATGTGTATGAACACATATGCAAGAATGCCTAAAACTGCCCAATGCTAATCTGGTCTTGTTCATAAAATACCACCTTTGTTTGAATCTCTAACGCATATGCAAAAACACAGTCAAAAAACCTCCTCCATGGCAAATTACTGAAAAAACTTTAGCTAATAGTTGCCTCTGATGATGCGATTGTTAATTGTAGATTTTTATAGATCACAGAAATGTTCTCTGAATGGTGTAAGGAATAAGCAGGGCTGTAGTCACCATGGTCATGGAAGCAGAGACAAGTACCTTGTGCTAGTAGGGAAGCCCTCACCCTCTGGTTTCTCCAGGAACTCCACCTTCCAACTCAATCTCCCCAGAATACCAATGTCTGCCAAGACATCATTTCCATTACGCTATTCTTATTCTGCATATGCAAAGTCAGTGTATTTAATTAAAAATATTTAGGCTAGCAGACTCTTGTTCACTTAAATATTTGAAAGAAATCAAGCATTCAGTTAAAGCTTAGTCCCTTCAAGACTTACATGGCCCACTGCATGACAAAATATATATTATAATTACAGATTGTTGGACACTATGACTGTAATTTTCCTGTGCTTTCCCAGAGATAGACACCATTATGAATTTATCCATGGGTGTGACACAAGGATTATTCTATGAGAACAAAATATCAAACTCTATCAGACCTTTTCATAGAAAAGGGAGGATTCTTCAGAGGAACAGTGAGAAGAAAATAAGTAAGAAATACTTTTAAAAAGTTGCCTTCTTACCTTTTTTCCCTTCCTTTTTTAAGGTATACACACAACAGACCTTTCTTTCTGTCTTCAAACTTAATGGTGAGTCTGTGCACAAAGGGCACAGCAAATAGCACAGCAAAGCATAAACCAGGTTCATCTTATTGCAGTATCTGTTTATTTGTGCTACGGGCAGGGATTTTTCCCCTTTCATACATCATTCACTACTAGCCAGACTGATTTTAAAGTGTGAACTCAAAAAATAGCCTTAGCATAAAGAAAAGAAAAAAGAAAGGAAAAGAAAAATTAAAAAAAAAAACCCTATCTTTTGTTGTTGTTGTTTTTTTGAATAACACACAGTGAAGCCCCACACTGGGGCTAGATTTCATTTTCTCTGCCCTACTTCAGAGACTCCATTGATAGCAAAGGTCGCGTGAACAGGACAGAAAAATAAATAACATTTTCTGCCGTTTTCTTGGTTTTGAAAGTTCTTCTATTGTCTACAAACACAAAGGATGTATCATCTCTCTGATGCACCAAGAAAGGCCCTGATTATAATGTTTCATTGCCTGAATCTCTGTTTCAATTAAGAAGCTGGTTGGGTGATACTTTCAGAGGCACAAAAGCAGTTAAGACATCCAAGTCTTCCTGGAAATTAATGGGAAGAGAGAGCTTCACACACATTCGTAGCTTTGTTACAGCTTTCCCCATCTGACTTCTATTTCTGTGGTGAAGCAAGAAAAATAAGCCAGATCATAAGGGCTGGATAACAGCTTTACTTATCAAGAGGCCCAAGCATCATTCACGTAATAAGGATTGCTCACCATCTTTCTCGTGATTTTTGGACTGTGTTGCAACTTGGAAGGGAAAACAAATTTTGCTACTGCATTTACTAACCAGATTAAGCTTAAATGAACTTATAATTGGAGGTAAACTTAACTGCCTTAATTAACAGGAAATGAAAATATGCAGGCAAATCACAACTGAGACTCAATTAATAAATTAAGAGAATAGCAATGTTTGTTTTGACCATCCGTATATCTTATCACTATGTAAATAGAGTGGGGAACGACCTCATGAAGTTGAACAAGAGCTGACTGGGAATAGTCCTGCATTAAACAACTAGAGAAAGCAGCTATGTGGTTTTAATCTGAAGCATCCCAAATAAGATCTACATTCTTGGGAATGATTTTTTATTTGACACTCCAATTAAGAGAGCTTACTCTTTGGTTAGAGCAAAAAAAGACTTGTTTTAGGATAATAGAGACTAACTTGATTTCTATAGCCATAATGACTTAATAATTAACAACATACTCAATTCCACCATACTAAGGTATCATGTGATCCTTTCAATTCACTTAAATGAGGCAAACAATGCTGAAAGTCCACAATAGGAGTCTTAATTACAAGTAAGATTCAATTTAATGAAGATTTAATCTTCAATTTTAAAAAAAACATTAATGACACGTTTCTCCAAAACAATAAAAATGCACAAATCCCTCCATCTCAATGGGAATGAAGGAGAAAGAAAAGTAAAATTTCCTCACGTACCTGCTGGCGATTTTTGCCTCGTTTATCTAAGTCACTGCAATCACATGGTTCAGTCTCCTAGGCAAAGTCCTTCGTTCTATGAAGAGTATTGCAGACAGCAGCAGCCCAAGCAGCAAAACTATGGTTTTAACCACTTGCTCCCATGGGCATCATGCTGAGGGGAACCATCACATGTGTTTCCCATAGATACTGTTGGTGGACTAAGATAGGAAAGAGGTCATGGCTCTTCTACCCTTATCTGACCCTTTTTTTTAGCAAGTGACTCACCAGTTCAGCCTCAAACACCTATCTTCATAATTTCAGGACTGCTTACGTGGTCCCCACATGCTGAAAGTAAGATGGCATCTTTCAGTTTTGCTGTAGCAGGCAGATGTCAGGCCTCAGGTCGCCAGTCATCCTGCTCGGGATGACGGGTGTCTGGATAAATCTGCTGATGCATACACTTGGCATCTGTTCTCTAATAGATATAAAAATAGGATTTGTGTGGGCCCACTGTGAAGGAGCTGCTACCAGCCTTCAATCTGGGGTAACAGCTCTGGGGCCACCTTCATGAGCAACATTTGGTATAGGACTATACCCATTCTTAAAAAAAAAAAAAGAAAAAGTTCTCAACTTAGTCAGCAATGTACATTCACTCCTACAGATTTGCGACAACCTTGAAGTAAGTCTATATGGCTCATGAGAGTTGACGTCCTTGCACCGAGCAAAAAAACCACGCACAAAACTTAATTTCTTAATTTCATAACATACTCCATTGCTTTTGCCCTAGAAAGAGAGAGATGCTTTTATTTTGTATCAGTTCAGACTCCATCTAACATCAGACGATTCCTGCTTATTCAGGTCAGAAGTCCCCTCCAGGCAGTTGCAGACGCATTGCCAAGAAGCTCACAGGCCCCAGGTCAGAGAAACTGAAGAGGACACACAGGTTTTGGTGGTGTTTGGTGGCGTAGGCCTTCTCATTTCCCCAGGTCACACTCATCAAACCATGTTTTAAAAGAAGGAAACATCCTTACAATGATTACTCTGACCACCTTTACTCATCCTTTCTATCCTTCATCCAGCAATTCAAGCAATCCCTCCTTAGCAAAGCAACAAAGGATAGAAGAGAAGAACAAAGGGAACAACATGGTGTTCACCAGCCGGCATGGTTCACTGTAACCATCCTCTCCCCCAGTCTCCATCTGCCTCTGCTTCAGCAAAAACTAGTTAGCCAACATCTTTTCACAGGTAAACCTATTTCTGATGAGTCTCTGGGAAAACATAAACCAGCTGCTTATTAATTAATAATAACTGCCTCTGATGCAAGCAAAGTGCAGCAGCTTTCACTCCTAGAACTGGTGGCCCTGGTTTAGCTCAATGATCGGAGTTATGCATTTTTGACTACAAGGATAGTAGGTTAACTTAGATTCATCTGTCCTTCCATATCCCCTGGGGGGATGTAAACCATATGTGTATGGGTGGATACAAACAAAAATATGGATGACAGATAATGTTGAGGGTTGGGAGGTTTTTTTGCCAACACCTATTTTTTGGGAGCCTGATTGAAGGTGCTGAACAACCACTACTTGACCAAAAGCAAGGTATTTTTCATCATTAATTGTTTTGCATAAAGTTTCAGCAGGAAAAAGCTATGGTTTTGGTGCACTACTCTTGCCATGCACTACTGTAACAAGATGAAGCAATGCATTTTTAGTTGTCAGGAATGGTGGTCAGCAGCGTTGTGAGGTCTCAAAGAGGTAGAAGGGTTGTTGGCTTAGTACCCAATTAACCGATCTCTTAGAAGAAAATAAGTCTCAGTGATGGGCAACATTTTACATGAGGAAAAACCAGGGAAGAGCACTGCAGAAGCTATTATTTTCTTGTTCATATTGAAAAAGTACTTAAAAAAGAACTCATCAGAGGCCTCCACGTTGTACATAAACTGATCAAAGTTCTCTTGTATATTGAGCTAATCTGTCAAGGAAAGGTCCAGAGTTAATCTGTCTTGCAAAGGGCCAGATTTCCAACGCACTAAGACAACCATTACAGGGTAAAGCTCTGAAGAGACGTCAAACATCAAATCCCTTTGAAAACAGTTAAAAGCAAAGTCTCTTTACCTTGCTGAGTGCTACACATCAGCTTTGCTAATCCCTCACAAAAAGTTAAATCTTTAGAAGCCAAATTATAAATTAGAATAGCACAGTAATTTATTGTCTTGTTATCAAAAAGTAATAGCAGAAAAAATCAATTTTGAAAGGGCTCTTTTCTGTGTCTAACTTGCCAATTTTGCAAAACTGTAATTTCCCTTGTGGGAAATCCATTATATTGTGAAAATACTACTGTATGTATTGGCTGCTTTTCCATGAGTTATATCCAGACTTTTGCACAACATACTGTCATTTTTCAGAAGCAACAGTTTCTAGTGCTGGATCAAATCCATGACATAACCTCTTCCTCTCTGGTCCTTTAACGCTACCCATCTCAGTGCATTACTGAGTGTACTGAAGGTTAATCATTTGAAAGAATGGATGTGTTACAATGCGGTTACTCCTGAAGAGAAAGCGTTTTTGTCTAAACCCAAGGATTTCAAAAATTCTAAATATGTAAATGAATAGCCTGAACTGACTCACAAAAATCACTACCTTGCCCGTAAATATTATGCTCCGTATAAACTTTTAAGGCCACTGTAGTTTCCTTGCTAAGCATTTCTCTTTATTTCAGATTTGCTTTCCTCTGCAAAAGAGGAATGTGAAGTTCACTTGGAAAAAATATACGTCCTGGGGGCATTCTATAATGAATGACTTGGCTTTCTCTCTGGAAGTGCTTGTACTATTTTGAGAAATGGATATATAGTGGGGTGGTTACCAGCAGTTCCTTTTGTTGTAATTTCTGAAATGGAGCTTCTCATGTTTCAGAGAATAATTGATTTTATTTTTTTTTAAAATAGCTTTCCTGTAGCTATACAACTCATTTTGTTCTGGCACGTTTTCTTTTTTGCTCCTTTTTTCCCTCCTCTCAGATGCTTAATTACCTTTTGCAATAGTATACACAATCAAATTACACGACTGCTAGATAGGTAGTTTCCTGGTATCCATTAGCATTCACAAAAGAAAAGAATGCTTTTAGAATTTTCTAACAGACACTCCAGGTACCTTTTTTTCCCCTCCATTATCATATTATTAAAATTGTGCTTTCAATAAAAGTGCTGAAACAATATGAAATCTTAGTTTTAGTGTAACAGCAAAAAATTAGGCTCAAGACTTAAACATTGTCTGTATTAACATCCCTTTGTGACTAGGTACATCACACGACGCAGTGCTATAGTGTATATGATATTCCTCTGAAGCCCCGTAAAGCACAGGAGGCTTCAGAGTGACTAGATTTAACCTCCACAGAGCAAAAACATAATTTTATGCCTTTACTTCAAACCGATGTCGATGTATGTAGCTGCAGACAGTTATCAGTGCAATAAGCTACATCCTCAAGCCTTTAGAACTCATATATACACACACACACACAAATCAATGAAAATAATATATTCATAGCATACAGCATCTCCCAGACTTCTTTCCTTTAAGTATGCCAATGCAGAAGGAATGAAATGTTCACTGTTTTAAAGAAATGCAGTCCCTGTTGTTTCAGATGCTTCGAGAAGGATACAAAAGCGGTTACGCAAACCTGCCCATATCTACCTCCTCTCTGCTGATCTTTTTCCCTCCCCATCAGGCCCTTCACGGAGAGTTTTTACCAGCATCTCCTGCTGGGAAATTACCATTTATTTTTAGTAAATGCAAGTAGCTGCAGCCTTAAAAGTCGAGAGTCTACACATGGCTGCTGTCTGATCTTCCTCTGTTTTAGCTTGCTGGGATTTTAACTTCCAGGCAGGAGAATTAGTACACAGAGACCATTTGAGATATCAAAACAGTGCCTTGCACTCGCTTGACTCTTTGCCAAGAGACATTCTGAGGAATGAGGATGGAGGAGATGAGTTTAGTTTGGAAACTGCCTATGGACAACATAGGCAGCACTTGAACAGTAGTAGCACGTAAAAAAACCATGGCTTAGCTATTGATTCTAAGTTGTGGGGAAAGACGACTAACCCTGAAAAAACCATTTATTCTGACTTAGTGCAAGGGAAAATAATTTGCCAACCTAGACAGCAAAAATATTAAAAATAACATAAGGCTTAGCCTATCACTTATTTGTCACACTTTGCCTTAGTTTTCTCCACCCATCTCATTCATCATCTGCTGGTCAAAAATCAAGGACAAAAGTTTTTGAGTTCACAAGAAGTCAGTGTCATGTAGACATCAGGTATATCAGGAAGCAACGCACCGTTCAAAGGGAAATGTTTAATATTGGACTAGCGTGCTAGATACTACCTTTAACACTAAAGTAACTGATTATCAGAAAATAGTTTTGAGGGGGTTATAGGAAGCTTTTTGCTTGTTTGTTTTAAAATTTTACAACTTCTTAAATACATTATTTGGAAGATCAGTAATATACAACGAATGTTTAAGGATTTTTCTGCTTTAATTCTGCAACAGGAAACAAAACTGTGAATTTATATCGTTACCAAAAAACTTGGCAGCTATATGGCAAGTGGGCAGAGAGCATCAGGCCCACCGTGAAAAGTTTAAGCTGTGCTCAACTCACTCAGAAGTTAAAGAATCAAGAGAACGTACCAAAACAGTACAGATGTCAAGAGCCTAAAAAGTTAAACACATGCAACAAAAAGGCTTATAATACCAAAAAATTATTTGGGAAGGCATCATGAAGATGATCAAAGGTATGGAACAGGAACCCCAAGGTAAAACCATATTCTTAAGTGTTAGATGACCAGATCTATGAAATCATGCATGGAGAAGATGAGTAAAATCACTCATTGTTTCTTTCAAGAGAGAAACTAGAAACATCAAATGAAGAAAGGCTGAAAAAAACCCCAAAACAACCAACCCCAAACCAAATAAAAAATAATCAAACAACATAAAAGGAGCTGGGTCTACGCACCCAAGGTAGTTAAGCTGCAAAAGTCCTTGTCACTAAATGCTATAGATGTTTATATGGGTTCAACAGGCACCTTGGGAAAGTTCAGTGAAAACATCTGTGAGGGATTATTACATTCCAAGTTAGAGTCAGCACTTCTGGTCATGGAAGTGTCTTGGCTACAAATCCTTAGAGATCAGAGGAACAGCACAGGGTGGCAAAACCACATCCTCGTTCCCTTCCCTACATGGCTCCTTTCAGATGGACTTGGCAACAGAGTTATGGACTGGATGCTTGCCTTCGCAGTACGGCAAGTCTCATGCTCTAAATATTAACTAATAATATTGATGCTTGGGTTGTTTTATTAAGGTCAACAAAATCTTCTAAGTGAAGATCACTTTTACAGGCCCTAGCTCCTTGAACAGCCACTGATTAGACTGATCCACTCAGGCATTAAAAAAATAAGGAAAGATCATGGACTTTGGGAAACACATTGGGTAGGATGGCTGCCACAAAGTATCGTACAGCATGCCATCCAAGTATGTCACCGGTGTCACCAAGTATTGCTGTAGCTCCATACACGACACAAACACGCTAGCACAAACCAAAAAAACCATTCTAAAGGAAGCTGAGAATTTATATATGTATGCATATACATATACAGATATTTATTCTCAGCAGTCTACAGACATTAATGTACATACATGAAAATCCCTACGGTGGCTGGCCTTTAAAACAAAACACCAAAGTAGAACTATCCCCTGTGAGCCAAGTCTCAGACACGAGGATACAGATTTACATACAGTCATGCCACAAACCCTTCAAATGAAAACAATGTTGATGACTTAAATCCCCCCAGACTACTAGAGGCAGATTTTTGGTAATATTTCTGACATCAGTTGTATTGTTTCTCCCTATAATGCACTGACCTAGATCTGTTGGTGTAATTTTTCAGCTTCTAATACTGATAATATTGCTTTTAGACAGTGGTTTCAGGGCCCTTTTGAGATGAGTTCTTCAAAGCTGTAGCTTAATCCATTCTTTATTAGCTTCTGTAAAGTGATTACTTCTTCAGGGCTGGATGGAAGTACTTAAAGGAAATGAGCATTCTGTTACCAAACATCGCTGCTCTACTTCCAAAGCATTTGCTGGAATTTTAACGCTTTAGGGTTGAATGATGGGGATATAAAACAAGAGAAGACACTAACAGAAAAGTTTCCTATGGTAAATGTGTTGACACTATGACATTTTTTTTAACGAAATCCCAAAATGTGACAGGTGCTCAGGGACTGATGGTCTGTGACGGGCAATCTTGAGGTCACCGGAGCTGATACTGCTGTTGAGATGTCATTTTATTTTTTAGTTTAAAATGAAAAATTGCTCTCTGCATGTAGTTTATTAGAATCCTGTTGGAACTAGGGGCTCGGGGAAAGTCACATCGTAGTTGCAGATTACCTTCATAGTTCTCCTTCCATAATGCACAGAACACACACCCCCACCCCGATATAACCAGATCTACTGCATCTCTCAGACTGTAATTAGATGGAGACTTTTTCCTCTGCTCATATGAACTTGTTCCACTAATTCCATGAAAACTGTGCTGATTAACACTAGGCTAGTATGGTTTCAAGGAATACTTATTTGACTAATAGCTACAGAAAATAAGAAGTACCTGTTATCACAGAGAAATGCCTGCTTCAAGGGCAAAGCATCTCTGCCGACTTGACCACAGCTCTCTAGTTTCAGAGGGAGGGAGGGAGGAAAATTAGTTTCAAGGCTATTGAAAGCCAGAAATGCTAAAAAAAAAAAAAACAAACAAGCAAAAAAAAACAAACCACAACACCTCACCTCCTGGACATTATTTACATAAACATGTGCGTATCAGTCCAGTCAATGGCTACTGCAGGTATTCCACAACAAATAAATTCTCTTGAAAGAAAAACACATTATGAAGTTTCTTTATGAACAGAAATAATTCCCCCAAAATAAAAAGGTGAAGGCAAACATGTATTAAAGTACACATGAAACCACTGGCAAGCGAGTTGAGACCTGATCTATCACAGCATTGAGACAACAACTTTGTTCCTAAATTGAGAGAGAAGAGAAACAGTCCCCTTTAACATGCTGTTCATGTAAGAAACATTGGGGTAAAGCCTGACTGAGGGCTGGGGATGAGTTCCCAAACGAACCTCCGCTAAATAGCACAGAGGCTTACAAAAGCAGTTTTGAAGCTAGACAAACTTTTGAACCCATTTATCAAAGTACCTGTAGTTCCCATCTCAAGGTGAAACAATAATAAATAGATAAAAAGTTAATTGGGTTCCTAAGCCTCTTTAAAAAAACAAAATTATATTGAATTTTTTAAGGAAAAGTTGGCATAGGGCAATAGGCTCTTGCAAAACCTTATTAATGAATCATTCCAGCCTGCCATCCTCCACATGCTCAAGGAATAACCAAGTACAAAGCCAAGACATTCATTTTAATAAAAGAAAATACAACATCCATAGGAATGCAGAAACTTGGGGGGCGGGGGGGGGGCGGGGAGATTAGAATAAAAATGAGACAAACCTGCTTCCAGGGAGCTGACAGAAGCTTTGCGGTGCCGTAGGGAAGACAGGGATGTGGGCAGGATGGCTGGGGCTTGCCTGACCTGGAGGGTAGAGCTCACCTGGAATTTATTTTTTTTTTATTCAGGCAGCCACTGCTCAGTGCCTCCAAACCACTGGCCTTCAGGAAAGAGTCAGCAGTACATCTAGGAGGGAAGTACTCCCTCCATTTTGGAGATATTTTTTTTTTAAAAATTCTATGGGGAATTTGCAGAGTTTAACAAACTCTCTGCTGCAGCCCTTTCTGGCTCCAGTTTTGGTAGGCTGTTACTCTGGAATAATTAATACCTTCAAGCCCACCATTAAAATACCTTCTCATCTGGCAATTATAGAAGGGCAGTGTAATGTGTTCTATTTCCAATTCAGCCAAGAATAATTTAAATTTCTGTGAGCTATTTAATTTTACTCCAACATGCCTCATTATTTATTTGGGGTAGCATCACGCATCCCTAAATCATCATAGTCCCTCTGGGTGTCTTCTGCAGAGTATAACAAAAAAAATTACGCTATCTATAACGGCTATACCAACATTTACTTGCCATGCAGTTAACACCTACGATGCATCCCATGACACTGTCCTCAACCGTAAGACACAGCAAGAGGAGAGGGCAGAGCTGCTGCAGGCAGAGCAGCTGAGATGTAACCGCTCTGGTTCTGCCCTGCTTCTGGGGTCAGCAGGCTCTGCTTTTGGAGCAGCAGCCCAGTCTTTGTTCTCTCTCCTTTTGGGCAAACATGTGAGGGAGCAGAAAGACAAGGGAAGTCTCTCCTGCTCCTCCGATTCGAGTGCTCAGCTGGGGACCATGCCTATCTGCAGATTTTGCATTCAGGTCCTCTAATGACGAGGACAAATACAATACAGCAGTATTATTGCTGACTTCATTGTCAACCCAGTCAAAATGCTGTGGATTTTATTTTTATTTATTTTTTTTTTAAATAGAATTGAGAAGAATGTTAGCAAGAAGATAAGGAATAGCAGTGCACGGCAGTATTGAAAATCAACCGTGAGAACTAAAAGTTGAGCACAGACAATGCAATAGCCACTGTCTGGTTCCTCTACATTAGCTGCCATAAGGGAAGAGACAAAAGCAACCCAGGCTATTTTGACAATTCCAGTAGATTCCTGATAAAATATCGGTCAGTTGGATATCAGAGCGTACCGGTCCCACCGGAAACTTCAGTGTTTGTCTGCAGATTTAAATGTCTTTCTAATGAAAATGAATTCAGTCTGTGAGGCCGTCAGCATACCTCGAGCCATTTCAGGAATTCCTATTTTGACAAAGCCTATGGAAAGCACATTCTGTGGAGAAAATACTCTACACAGGGAAGGAATAAACAGAAGGACTGAGTGTGAGAGAGTGACAACTCATTCAACCTTGATTTATAATCTAATAAAAAGAACAAGTACACATTCCGCAGGAAATGCTCTCACCTGCATCAGGATTGTTTTTTCCTTTGTTTCCCAATGTATTTGTCTCACAAATGCAAATTCATTTTCAGCTGCTCTTGACCAGAACTATTTCTCCTGTTCAGCTCTCTGTATCGTACTGTGAGCATCCCATTTGCCTCGTGTTGTGGCCCCTACTAAGAGGGAACACGAGAAAGCTCGGAGAGCTTGTCTTGGGTTCAAGAAGCACCATCATTATTGAATATCCACCCAAAAGCTGGTGGCTGAACTGTGTAACTTCCCCAGGGTGCTTGGTTTAATTATTCACCTACCTATCTCAAAAAAACCCATATGCTAAGAGTGAACTCTATGCTTCAGCAAGTCCACCCTAAAAAATATTTTTCTACATGTAAACAAAATTATAATCTCAGAATTGATTCCCTATTTTTACTCACAGTGCCCTGAGTTCTTTGAATCTAATATAGGCATTATATATTATCATAAATTATATATTAACTGCATCTCAATTTTAAGCCTTATATTATTAAGGAAAACATGTTCTATGAAACAGCAGAAAAAGAGTCAGCAACTCACGTTAAGGAAACTATGCAATCATTGCAAGTGTTCATCTAGTTCAGTGTCTCAAGAAATTGTGCCTTTTTCTGGAGATTATCTATGTATTTTGCCATGCCCTTCTGAAGCACTACTACAGTTTTTGGGGGTGGGAGGAAGAAGAAAATTCTAACTGAAAGTCCATCAAGCATTTTTGGTAGGTTTTCATGTATTTCCTCAATTTCGTATCTTGGCAGCACAATCAAATAAAACATTTTTTAATTTTAAATAATGTAACCTGTTTTCCTAAGTATTTGATAGTGTTATCAACAGGGAAAACAACAGTCTATGGGACACAGCTTGAAACCTTGAGCTCTGTATTTTGCTTTGCCAAACACCAGGTTTGAGCTGGTCAAAACATTTCACCTCTTTCCCTTCTCATCTTTGTTTCTTATCTGCTCTATTTTGGCCGTGGCCTCTTCAGAGCAGGAGCTATTTCTCATTTTGTGTTTGTACAGTGCCAGCCACAACAGGAGCTTGATGCTGGTTGGGACCCTGCTGTGGATGTCCTACTGCTCACCCTTTTGGGGACACCGAGAAGGATCTTTTTCTCCTCGTGCCACGCTGGGGCGTGCCAGGTGTTGTGCCTGTTGGCTTGCTCGCTCCTTGGCTTTGCTGCTTCTCAGCAGCGACACAGGAGCTGTGTGCGGTCTGCAAAATAAATTTGGCCACGCTTTAGCAGATGCCCACTGCAGGTACCCATTTAATAGTGGTTTGGTTCACGGAGGAGCCAGGAATGAGTTAGGAGAAGGAAGGGGAGCGCACATTGCATGCCCCAGTGATGGCGTGAGGGGCAGCCAGGCACCCACAGGGGCAGCCAGGTGGGGAGGGGGTAGACATCCCACCCCGAATGACAACATGAAAGAGGAAAGGAAGGATTCTGTTGCTGCAACAGCTCTCTCACTTGTGAGAGTGAAGTTCTATCTCAATTAAACTGCATTCCCACCTACTTGCATCTTACTGTGGAGCTTCAAAATATAGAAGTCTGAAGTGGAAGCACAAGGTACTGTCAGGACAGAAATGATGAAAGGGCTGGATGGGAGCTGGATTTATTTTCTTTTGGAAGGAAGAAGCACTTGTCACCGCTCCAGCTTTCTCTCATTCCAAAATATTTTGCTCCTCACCAAAGCCCTTGGGGTACTGGAGTCAATATCAATCAAATGCAGCCAATCCTACAATATTGAATTTAAATGTGCTCTTAATAGTACCTCTGCCACTGAGAAATGTTACAGCAGAAATAGTCTTAAAGGGCAGGTGTAAAAAGTTGCTCTTGCTGGGCTAGCTTTGCACAGCTTAGCACTTCCCAGTGTTTCCCAGGGGAATGGCTTTCAGACACCCATCTTTGTTATTTTCCTTTCAAAATTTTCTTTAAAGGAATATTGTCCAAGGACAGGGTGTATTTTCATAGAACCCCAGACTGGTTTGGGGGGGAAGGGACCCCACAGCCCCTCCAGTCCCACCCCTGCCATGGCCAGGGACACCCTCCACTAGCCCAGGTTGCCCAAAGCCCCATCCAACCTGGCCTTGAACACTGCCAGGGAGCCAGGGGCAGCCACAGCTTCTCTGGGCACCCTGTGCCAGGGCCTCAGCACCCTCACAGGGAAGAATTTCTTCCCAATACCTCATCTCAATCTCCCCTCCTTCAGTTTCAGGCCATTCCCCTTGTCCTGTCCCTCCCTGCCCCTGTAACCAGTCTCTCCCCAGCTTTCCTGGAGCCCCTTCAGGGACTGGAAGGCTGTTACAAGGTCCCCCTGGAGCCTTCTCTTCTCCAGGCTGAAGAAAGGGAATTTATACTTTCCAGCATCTGTTTGGAAAAGATTACTATAAATGTTTATGTATATCAAGCTACAGTTGCAGGTGGCCCTTATAATTATGACTAAATTACACACAGACAAGGGCTGCAAATACTTACACGTTACGACAGTTTCCTCAGGACAAACCCTCAGGTCAGATATGCATTTCCCTTATTCTGCTCCCAGGACATAAAGCAGCTGTAAATCTATCCTGATATCCTCCAACATCCACTGCCATTACTCCAGCAATGAAAAAAATTTGTTGTAGCATTATTTGATTAGCATTCAATAACATTTAATACTTTATTTGATCCATAGCACCCATTTAATAGTTCACTGGGGCAAAACTCTTTGTCATAAGTTATACGTCAAAAAAGGACAGAATTGCGTAATTATGATTCAAAGCAAAGTTAAAAAAAAGACCATCCCTCTGACAACCCGTAGCAAAACCCCATGCCTGTACGGTAGTACTGCCCCGGGTGCGATGGCTCGATCCCTCACGCCCCCCAAACCGCTCCCCAGGCTGCCACGCTCATCCCCACCGAGGGCACGTTCCCTTCCCGGTTATTAAGCTTTCAGAACTGCTACTTACTCGAGATCTTAACGCATCAAGATCCGCACCTATGTCTTCCCAGCGACTCACGCTGTTGTGTTTACAGTAATTGCTCAGACGCTTTCCCCAATCTGGTTTTCAAGTAGCGGAGCACTTTCAGTTTGCAGGTACTTCACCGAGAGACTTATTTTTAGATCCTATTCAATAGCTCTGCCTGTTCAATGTCAACAGTCTGAAATTAATTCTGCTGGGCTAAGCTGTCCAAGAGCTGTAAACACAGGTATGTAAGCTGCTTTACAGGGGCTGTTTTAAATGTACAGCTGGTTTACAGAGAGACTAACGCTTTAAACCTGACCAGTCTTTAGGGCCGGGTGAGAATATCGTTTTACTAATCCGCTTGACTTCCATGACACCTAAAATAATGGAAACTGTTGCGAAGGGCAAAAGCTGTTGTGAAATGAAAAGCAATGATATAATTTGAGGTCACTGAAATACGAGGGAGAATATAAATAACAAATCACCTTGCCATTTTTAGGGGGTTAGAGATAAGAGTGATAATGGAAGTTCACATGATGCAATTCATGAGAATTGTCACAAAGCCATTAATAAAGTTTCACGTGACAGGAGCCAGCTCACCTTGATAATAAATCTCAGCGACCATGGGCAGTTCACTGGGATGGATAAAGACCCGCTTCTGAAAAAAATGAAAAGACAGAGCAGTGCTTGTACAGGAGTTTGCCTGGAGCAGTTTTTGTTTTCGTTTAGTAGCTCATTTTCATCAAAGGCAGTTGCATCATTGACAGTAAACAGTTTTATAAGCACTTTTTTTTTTTTTGCCTCTGCTGACAAAATGAAAATCAATGTGTCTAATAATTATTCACAATACAGTGACATGAAGAATAACGGCTCTTTTTGCTCTAGTAGATTTTGGTGTAAATACTCACACCTTAGCTCCTTTTTCCCCTTCAGTAAACTCCTTCTGACTTTAAGAACCCTTTCAAAAAAGTAAATTGTACCCTATGAAATTTGCCAAGATATCGAGATGCCTTTTAACACGCTGCTGCGGTAGAGGCTGTCACCCACTTTGTTGTGTGCGTGCGCAATAGATGGGGTGGAAAGGGTTTCTTTCCCTCTTTGGTGTGAGCGATACGATGTGCTGCCCCTCGGCATAGAGGAACCAAAAAATTCTGCCTTGACACAGAAGAGAAGGCGAAAACCTAAATGCTGTGCTAGTCCGTAGCAAGCAGAAGGGGAACACATGAAACAATAACCCTTTTTGATATGGTCTGCAGCAAAAGAAATTGTACCTGTGACCCGTCCCACTCAGGGTTAGGGTGAGGTTAACTTTTTAATTCTCTGGGCGGTAATCAGGAATAATGACAATTACTTTAGAGGTTCAAACCAATCATAAATTTACTTAAAGCTCAGTGGAACTACAGAAGATAGAGGCTTGGCAAAAGTCATAACAATGCTCAAAAATTAGCAGAACTATGAAAGGTAAGATTTTAGCAAAACGTGTGACAATATTACCCTAATGTGCCGAAAATTAAGTTAGAGACAAAGAGAGTGATAGAGAGGAAAAGAAAGAGAGAAAGAAGAGAAAGAGAGAGAGAGAGAGAGAGAGAAAATATCACCACCCTTGGATCCAGAGATATTCTCTGCTCGTAGTCATAGTCTTCAGGTGGTGGGCACGCGCCAAAGCAGTTATGATTCCCCTTTTTATAACCCGACGTGCCCGCCCCATAGGCGGGGGTCTGTTATCACTGAGCAGGCACAGTATGTGCTCAGGAACGTTCAGAAATGTTCTAGAAATGAGTTGGTGGGTTGTGGGGGTCTTGGGGATCTCACTGTCCCTCCCCTTCAGGGTTGGCCAAGCGAGCGGTGATCTTTCACAGGCACGTGGCGCACAGGGCACGGATGGCCTTTGTTTACATGTTTCAGGAATAGAGGGGTGGTCTCACAAGACGTTATCCCACCTCCGCAGGCTCCGTTCTTAGTCCACACTCCCTCATCGTCAGCCCATCCCTGCCCACGTCAAGACGGGTGTTTGTGACATTCGCTTGTTATCAGGGCCTTACAACCCGTGAGCAAACGGAGGCTGCTTGGAGCCTGCGTGTGCTGCTCTGGGTCTCTTGCTGTCCCATCCCACGAAAGCAAACACACGCTGAGAGCATTTGCAAATGCATAACAAGACATAGATTTTGAAAAAACAAAAATCACCCAACCCGTAGCATCACGCGTTATCTCAATAGCAGCCACGCTCTCACACAACGCAGGAAGCTCTCTCACTTGTGGTACAATTTTCTCTCCAAGAACAACAGAAACAGCAACGGTCAAAGGTCTGAAGCTCCTGTACAACTGGTGTTTGCTCTCAGACCAATTTTCCCCACCTATTCTCAAGGAAACCTTCTGGAGGAATGGACACGTAGGAAGATCAGCACAGGAGAAGTTATTAATTATTAAACAATTCACAGATGTGTTGTTTAATACAGGTACACCCAATTTCAGCCATCCCTCTCCTGTGCCTATAAGCAGTTTATTTAGTATTTTTAGAGAAGGATCCCAGAAACAGGGGCAGGTGCCTGCAATGCTCGTACAAAGCCTCACGAGATCCTGCTAAGTCAAGTCTCAAAGCCTCATGCCCTCCCAAACCCCCGGACTGCAGAGGGAAAAGATGCTTTCCAGAGGAGCAGGCGGGCACAGCCTCCCAAAACACATATGTGGTAGAAGAGAGGAGATTTAAGTTATTTAGTTTGAGGGGTTCCAAGTTGGATAAAGTCCTGAGCAAGCTGCTCTGGCCCCTTGAAGTTACGTGTACTACCACGCAACATCGTTTGCCTTCAGCAATGGCTATCGCATTTTTTAGGTGTTTGTGTTTCTGTGCATTCTGCAACAGTAAGAATAAAAAGGGTATAACAAATTCCACACTGAATCCACTTCAAAAGTTTGAGAGCAGCACTAGAACAAATTGTAACGCAGACTGCATTGATCTGAGACTCGCTGCTGAGTAACCAGCACTTCTGACCTCCGACGTGTGGCTTTGCACCCTGTCAGATGGCAGCAGCTTCGACAAGAAACAAAACCACCACATCTCTCGCAGGACCGGAAAGCTTCCGTACGGAAACGCACCCTTAACGGAGCCCCGTGACAAATCCCGTGCAACCAAAAAAAAGGCCAGGCACTCGCAACACTAAGCAACACATTTAAAATGCTGTCCTTTAATTTAGGGTTAACTTTATTAACAAAAGTTGGGTATTTATAGAACATCCAATTATATCTTAACAGCAGGCAAAGCTTTGCGAAGGGTAGAAACCGTTGCATAGCACGGCTCAAACTGTGCCAGGTTTGCCCTGGTCTCTCCATTCTACCTAACGTGGTATTTAACATCTTGTTTTGAAATTTCTGGGGCTGCCTTAGGCCAATAAACTCGACAGGGGTGGACACATCCTGCACGTGAAGCCAGGTCCCGGGGCAGCGCCTGCCCAGCACCCGGGGGCTCTGCTTCAGCAGCGGGAGGGAAACTGAGTCAGCGGGGAGGCTGAAACCCTTTCTGTGCCACCAGTTAAACCCCAACCTGCAGGTTTTATTTAATATATCAGCCCCTGTGCTCTTGCAAAACCTAACTGCCAGCAAATACACGTGCACAGCAAATACAAAACTGTGTCTGGGAACAGACTCAGGTATAAGTGTGGGGCTTATATAGGATCAATGATTGTGTTTAAAAAAACAAAAAACAACACTGATGAAAAAAGATGGCATTATCACTGAAGTATTCATATGCAATTTAGAATGGATTAGAGAGCACTCAGAGTATAAGTGCTGCACTTTAAGTAGCAATGATATTTCAACTATGTATACAGCGCATTACATTTCGTCTCTTTGTACTTCTTGGGAAGGCTTCAGTGCAGCTTCTAGTATCTACACTGTTATTAAAGCTTCTCATTGTAATAAATTAAAGGGTGTAATTGCTCTTTTACATTAATCTTTCACACTCTGTCCCTCTCTGCCTCTTCGGCAACCTTCAAGAGTGCAGACGTAACCAGAGACAGAAGAGTGCTCCAACAACAAAACCAAAAAGGATGCGACTAGAGCGGGTACCTAGAAAAAAAATAGTAAAAGACTGGGGCAAACCAAGTTATTTGGCAACTCGGAGAAGGAAAACTCATCTTCAGATCCTTCTGCTGGGGGACACCGGAACCTGCAGGGCATCGCTGCAGGCAGCACCAGCCGCAGGATGCCCACACCACCCACCCCACGCAACGTGCGTGGGACGTGCCCACCCACAAGTATTTCGGGTGTGGTGCTGCAACCCTTACAAAACAATCTCTGTGAGTAGCCAAGGGCTTTGCTCAAATTGCAAAACAGACACTGTTGTCCAGATTACACTAATCTCTCTAAACCAGCTGTACAACAGATTCCCATAAAAACTGCATATTGCATATTGATTTTCCTATTCGTATTTTATGACGGCAAGTTCTTTCTGAAGCCGTACCACAGCTATTTGCTCCTTATGTTGTAATACTTTGTGAAGCCATAAGCTGTAATTTAGTTTTCCTTCACTTAATCATGTGTATATACGCATACTCAGACCCTTACCTTACATAAAATATCATTGATTTGAAATGGAGAAAACGGATATCTAAATTTCCACAGCTCACAATACAGCAGGCTCTTTCACAGAACAAATCTCATTAATCCTCTCAAAGGCAGCGGCACTGGCTTCGCCATCTAATGCATGTGATTCCTTAATTCATCTTCTCCATCCTATCTACTTTCATATTTTTTTCTAAGAGCACGTAGGTACCTTTGAACTAATGAGGTCATGATAGATCTGGAACTGATAAGCCACTATAAGGCTGGACTATGTTATTTTACTTATTTTGTTGCCACTGGGAGAAGAAAGTTGTCTTCATGCAGTTATTTTTACCCTACGGAGATACCAGCCTGACTTGCGCTAGCACACACAACGCTCTCCATTTCACTGTATGAGCATGCACCACACAGCTCTGATCTTAACGAGACCATATCCACCTCACCCAGAGAAAGCCAAATTGTCATTAATTTTTCCAGAATATTATATGGTATACAAGTGCACTATGAAATAATCGAGGTACAAAATCAAACAAATTATCGGGAATAACAAACCAAGATTTTTTACTCTGCTACCTGTGATTTCTGTCTGATGTTTACTGAACATTAAAAAGTATGATCTCTCCAGCAGGTCTCCTGAATAATCTCGTAACAACAAATTAGCAACCGATACTTTGTTGCAGCCTAATTGTCAAAAGAAAGACGCATAAAAATTTAAAAGTAGCAAGTGAGGAAGATAAAAGGAAAACTAAATTGTACACTGAAAATAGGATTGTAAGATTCAGTTTGACTTTTATGTTATTAATACCAGTTTGATAACTTAAATATATCTATACAATGACTTTTGACTGACACTTTCCAGGTGGGTAAGCTCCAAGCATCTTAGGAAGTCCACTGACTGCTCCAGTCAATACAACCCTTTACCAGAGAAAATTGCATGTTAAGTTAAAATAATAATAAAAAAACTCACATAGCAAAAAGAAAAGTATCATCCTCATAACAGATTTCTTTCAAGCATCCTTAATCTTTTCCAGCCTAGGGACAAAACCATTTTTCTCCTTAGATGTTACAGACCAAGTCTAAGAGCGGTTCCTTCCCAGAAAGCCTCGGATCTGTTTGAACTTACTATGGTTTTGTTTCTAAACATTTGGTGCAAAATGGTAGCTGGCTTCCGATTGCCTTTTGTTTGTTTTGTTTATAATAAAAAGAAAAATCAGAAAGCAGAAGTGGTTTCTTTCAGTCTTATTTTTCCCCTTCAATCTTTACAAGTGGAATCAAGACTACTTTACCTCCCATACTAAACAGTTTGTATCTAAACATAGTTACAAAACACAACTGAGAAAAAGATGAGTAAAATGTTCCATTATGTTTCAACAATTATTGTGACTGAAACCATTTTTTCAAGCAAAGAGTATTTTCTGCCTTTCTACGTTAGAACAGCAAATACCTTAACGCACAGTGAAAACTGCTGTAAACATCATAAAAATCAATTCCAGGCATGGGGAGGGCAACCGGCAGGGTTTTGCACGTAAAGCTGGATTAAAAGAAAGGAATATCATCAGGAAATGGAAGAATTGTCTCACTGAACAGGATTGCCGTGGCTTTGGCCGCTCACTTGGGTTCCTCACGCCTCGCTCTTCCCGGCCGCAGCGGGAAAACAAATCTCTTTGAAGAGCATCTGCCAGCGCGCACTAAAGGCGCGTTTGAGGAGGTCATCTATGCTAAAACAGAGTTAAGAAGCGTGTTTACACCTTGCTAAGCAGATCTGTTGAGAAAATAATTTACTCACTACAAGAACCGCAAATATCACCATTAGCATGTAATCACAGCTACCGGCATCGGCAATAATGGCTTTATATCAACGTAATATTTTTTTTACAGACTCCGGTGTCTTCCACACAATAATCTACAATACTGACAGCTCCAATCTTTTATTTCATTTGTCCCTGACGTTCCAGATAATGCTACCCGTTATCTCTGCCTGTAGTCGTTTCTTGACTATAATAGCAGCATTGTCCCGAAAAATTGCGTTTGACCCTCTTGGAGGTGTGAATATTGAATTCAGACAAAACTCCTCTGAGGTATTTTCCTAGAAACGATTAGGCTACATACCTCCAGTTACGTATTTCTGCATTAAACTCTGAAACGTGATTTCCATCCAAAAAATCCTGGACTCAACAGCAGGTAAGTATTCATTTTTCTAGGAAATACTTCCCAAGAGTTCTCTTTTTAGTTTCATTACAGAATTCCTGTTAAGACAGCTCAATTTTCTCCAATACTAACTCAGACAGTACAATAATACAGAATGATATGAACCGCGATTATTTCCTTCAGTAAGTCTTTCTTTGCATCTATACCAGCAAATTCACCTTTAACTTCAAGGTGAAAAATAACCCAACCAGATATGAATTTTTCTTTATATTATTATTCCTACAAGTAAATATAGCTATTTCAGTTTTTTAAAATATTTGAAAAATTGCACTTAAAAAATTGAAAAGTCATTCATTTAGTACGTAGAGAGGGTATAGAAAGGGTACTTTAACATGATCAGAGGAGATAGTAAGAATGGCACACTAAAAAAAAAAAAGCATCATTCCCATAACTCATTTAAATTACCCATTCTTAATGGGCTGCTCTTGTGAGATTTCTGCCTTTTTTCTCTTCAAGCATCATAAGGATCAAATCTGAAGAACAGCACCTAAATGACGGATTCTGGGCAGAATAGGGATGAAGAAGAAATAAAATTCTACCTGGAAACACTTCAAGTATGTAGTTGAGAAAAGGAATGGCTTCATTCCTAACTAGGAAAAAAAAACAAAACAAAACAAAACAAACAAAAAAACCAAAACCAGAACAATTTTGCATCGTTCAAAACTTATTTTGAATTCTTTACTTCTGTTGTGACAGAATAGTTTGCCAATTTAGAAGCCCCTTAAATACTTAGTATATCTTAAGAAAAAAAAAATTAAAAATCATCACACTACTTTTTTACTTTTTTCCATAAAATATCAATACAGGTCATGAACCTCAGAACATAATTTACAGATGGGAAACTTAGAATGTTCTTAAAGCTATGTATAAATACCTAAGTTCTTTATGGTTTTTTTTTTAAACAAAACAAAGCCCACACTAGAACAAGAAGAGTAAGTTTTTCAAATTCCCCCCCTTTTTTTTTTTTTAATTATTTTTGTTAAACAGAACTGGAAAATATGCCCCATTTCAGGAAGTACATATAAAATAGCAAACTAAAAATTTCATAATGGTCTTCAAAAATTATAGATATGAAGAAAAAATCTCAACTACTTAATAGTTCTATAGCTTTTATAGTTATTTTTACTGCTATATATAGTGAATATATTTTACAACTTGCCCAATGCACCAGGATGTTGATACTCACAGTTAAATTAAGTCCTTGCATTTTGTGCATATTGAGATGTCATGTAAATGATTTTTTTACTTCATTTTGGAGTATATAATCTAAAGCAAGAGAATTGGCACACAAGATTTTCAATGCAATTAAGTAGTTTTCATGATTAAGAACCTGGCTTAGAATACCATACTTAATAAAATTTCAAGAATAAAAAAAATAATTGTGAAATTTTATGGGTATATGATCTCTAATTTCTTCTCTCACTGTGTGGCTGAAAAGTCCTGTGTTATATTAACACAGAATTTATGATCAGAATTTGTCTCTGAAACACCTGATGAAACACCAGTTAATAACCTGCACAAGATTCTTCAACAGCAGAGATCTCTGTTAATGCTATACCAATTGTGCAACAAATCCATTAATTGGAAGCAGGCTAAATTGAGAATATTACGTAATTAAATATGCCTGGATTAAATATGGCAATAGCATATTGTATAGTTACAGTAAGGCAGGAGAAAGAATGACTTCTGGCAACACAAGGAATGTACATGTTGAAATCCTTCTGTAGGTATTGTATGTAGCCTCTCTCGTTTAAAATAATTTTTTGTCCACTATAACAAACATAGAAATTTAAAAGACTAGTTACTGAGGGGTTTTTCATATTAAAAAAAAAAAATCAAGCCTTGGAGAGAAATATTAGCAATATTAAAATAGAAATATTTTCAAGATCAAGGCTTTTGACTAAAACCACCTGGCAGCAGTGACAGGCACAATGTCTGATTTTCCTTCCCTTTAGGTTCAGAAGGGGGACTTCAGAAAACCATCAAACTGCTGCAGCAGCCTGGAGAGACTGTCGTCGCATCGGAGAGAGACATCCAGCTACCACCAGCAGCCTACAGCCACCCGCACGCACGCGGATCCTGAGCTCTGGAAGTTGGGCTGGCACCCCTTGTTCCCCAGTAACTCCACCCCGTGCGTTTCAGAGGCAATCATGATTTCCCTCTTGAAGTTAATTCCCCTCTTAGGAAAAAGTGGAGTACGAAAACATTCGCTTTGATCTCACCGCTATGTCATCGCCAAACCGATTTGCCTTTCCCTGCTTGCGCACGTGTCGTTAACATAAGACCAAAACCTCCTCGTTTCATGGAGCATCTGTATTCTCCGCACCAAAGCGGTGAAGGAAATCAAGTAAACCAGCAGCAATGCAATTTTGTGTTACGTGTAACATTTTAGGGCTAGATTCCATCAATGAGCTACCATCTCAAATATAATAAGTAATAGCTTAAACTTAGCAAGAAGTGGGTTTGGACCCCCCCGCACCTTCCAGTAGATCCCAATTTCTGAAATATTTTATAACTCATTGAATACTTTTTGATCTAGTATTTTAGGTTTAAAATATTTTGGGGATTTATTTAAAAAAAAAAAAAAAAAGAAAAAAAGGTGTTCCTTTTCACCCTAAAATTTACCCATGGCTGTGAGCATAGTCTATGTAACTTGAAAACTTTATTTACTTGCTGATATGTCCGCTTTCTTTTAAGGTCGCTGAAAATCAGAGAGGACAAAAGGGCTCAGAGCACGGGATTTCTTTGAATAAGGCTATAGGTAAAATCAGACTAGATAACTAAATTTGTCCTAGTACCTCAATTTCTTTAATACTGGGTCTTCCAAAGATGATGCTACCTATTGCGTTGGATTTTTCCTGTGGGATACACCATCCTCACAGGAACAGATGATTACTAGTCATCAGCCCAGAAAATAATGAAGTCTCCAGGTGCTTGCCAGAAGCTGTAGGAGAAAGTGGTTTCTGGAGCAAGTTGCTTTACATTTGGTCGGATCAGGTCTCTTGGATATTTCAAAGCTAGAACATTTTGTACCATATATGATAAAATACAGTATTCTCAAAACTACCTGCATCTTAAGGAATCAGTAACAAATAGGCACATAGATCCTGAGCCTGTTATACAGATAGAGATGAACCAAAGGAACCAATTTATTCCTCCAATTTATGCTCTTAACTTGATGATGATCTAATGAACTCCCAGAACAACAGCTCAAACAGGAACCCTCCCCAAAACACGGAATCCTCCATAACTGCTTCTTAACATCCCCATCTTCTTGTTCCCTAGGACCACACGTCGTAGTGCGATGGATCTACCTTAGCTAGCAGTCCACGCAAGTGCAACTCCATACAAGTATTTAGAAGGGAGAGGAGATATTAACAGAAATAACTTTTTGTTTGAATCACAAAGTAAATAGGTTATATTTCTCAGGCCAGTCATAATAGTAATTTAGTCTTTTTATTTGTCATTTATAGTTCAGAGCATAATTCTGAGGTTGTGTTCCCCTGGTTATACTTCACGGGCCAGCACTCTGCACCACCCACATCTAACAGGGAGAATTTTATTTCACTCGTTCACAGTCATCAGAACATAAGACATTCTCTGGTTGACTAAAGGTAACTTTTTTTTTTTTTTAATTTATGGTCTCTAGAGAACAAGTGACCTTTATTGCTGCTCTGCAACTCCAGTTTATTGATGTTTCCTTTGCATATTGCAAAGTGTTGTTTACTCTCATCAGTCATTATTGCTTTCATTTACAGTATTAGGTGGAGAGTAAGCAAGCGAGATGGACAGGGGTTTAGGGGAATGTAAAACTCAATTCTATTAACCACTGTACATTTTAAATATCTTTCATTAGCTTGTATAGAGTGGGTAAAAATGACACCTCATCGTATTTTAGTGCAGATTGCACTCGGGAGTGAAACATTACATAGAAATTTTGGGCTTGGTAGTATTACATCTGCCAGACTTCATCCTTGATTACATTTGGTCTAAATTATTTTCATAGCCTTATGCCTGGCTGAATTTGTAGTCCATGCCCAGGTTTTGGTTTAAAGCACTGGAAAGGGAAGATACATCTTTAAATCTGACGGTGCGTCAGTGCCTTTGATTTGCAATTTAGCACGCAGCATAGGAAAACAATATTAAGTCTGAAGAAGTTCCCAGCTGGAGGCATCAAACTATTTGTGTACAAGTGTATGGGAAAACTATTTATTTACCATGGATGGTAGCTCCAATTAATTTATGAATATTGTAGTACTTGCACAGGCAATTGACAAAACCAGACACTGTTCCTATCTAATATTGTTATATCAAAAGCTACGCATCTTATAAAGTCAGAATGGTAGAATTTAGCATAAAGTATCACTGTCAAGACTATGACTGCCCACACATTTCTCAGCAAGCAATCAGAAGTCTTCTATTCAATAAACCCAGAACTGCAGCCGTCTTGCTCTGAAGCTGGATACCTGGAAGTCCCAAAGTCCTGGCTTTGACCGAGGCTTTCGTTGGCTGGGGACTGAGACGTGGTAAGGAAAATCCCCAAGACTCTCAACATGAACGGGACCTCATTAATTTTACCACTGGCAGTTCTAATACTGCTAATCATTTTTGAGTCGTGTCACAGCCAGTATTTATTGCAGGTTTCCTTCCCCTGGCTCAGCACTTCTTACTCCTTATGTAGGACTCCTGGCAGTCTCAGACTATAAAACCAGAGAAGAAAATCACAGTCTCGCACAGTCACACACACAGCGGCACTGACGCTTTGCTTCAGCTGTTCTTACTGAGCAGTCAGCACCACAAGCCCTGACACAGTTTGTTTGCCCAAAATTATATAAAGCACCAATTAAAGAAAAGCTGACTCCTTTTTCTGGCTTCTGACATTGGAAGGGAGCGTTCTCCCCCGCAGTAAGTAGAGGGAACTCTTAAGGAGGATAGCAAGATAACAGCTATGTCTTGACCCCCTTAATAGCCGTCCAGAGGTCCAAGATGAGGATTACTACTGGGAGGGGAAAAAACCCAAATGATCCAAATCCAAACTCTCCACAAAAAAAAACCCCAAAACATAAAACCCCCATACTACATCTGTCCTGGTCCCTGTGTTAAGTGCTATGCGTATCCCAAGAGTAAAGCTGCCAGCCTGTTCTTCTCTTTATAATTAGTGCTGAAGAGCCAAGATGCTGTGCAGCGGTTCCAGCTGTAGAGAGGCTTTGGCACTTCGCACCTGGACTCATTCTCAATGGTGCCCGTGTAAAGCTAGTGGGTAACATTTGTGCTACCAGTGCCTGCAGAGATTTACATGACTGTAATAAATGATGGCTAGAGGAAACGCTTGTTGGTAAGTGATATCCAATAGGACTAACGCCTGCTTTCCCAGCAGAAAGTGAGAAGGAGCACTATGTGCTGGCAGAGCTGAAGCCTTTCCTACCCAGGACTCAGTGTCTGTGGGCATTTTCTTGGGTTTAATTGCTATTACCTACCTACACTACTGCTTGCGGTCAGCTGTGTGACCCTGCCACGTGAGTAGGGATCAAAGGAGAAACCAACTGCAGGGCCAGTGCTTGCAGGTTCCCCCACTCCAGCACTCCCAAACCCACTGTCACGATGCTGAAGAGAGTAAAAAAAAAAAAAAGGTTTGTGGTTTGAACAACAGGATTTTCCTTCTTGCATAGGCTTTTTCCTCTGTTCCCCCAAACGCTTCTCATCTGTTGAAGCTTTTCCTAAGCTGCATCAAGTCCTCCAGACAGTGCATCTGAAACCAGGACTGGGTGATTGTCACCATGATTTACACCAAAAAGCTAATTTAGCAATTCCTTGGATATTATCAGCTCCCCCCCTACAACTCTTAACTCCCCACAAAACACTGAAGATACTGCAGTTCGATGTCTGAAAGCCTTAGTCTTACATTTGATCCAATATCTGTGTTAAAAAATGGATTGAAAACATATAAGCCAGCTAAATCACTAAGTATCTACAAATTAAAGAATATCTTTAAGATGTAAATACCTGCAAAGAGTGACTTCAGCCTCTTACAGCTGGATCACCGCAATTCCTGCTTCCCACAGGTGCTCAGCAAATCCTCCTCCTGTGGACGGCCACGCACGCTCTGTGCTACGCACAACGCTCCAGCACACCGCACCAAGCTGAAACATTCTCCCCAGAGCAAACGGGGCGTTAGACTTCCCGCAGATTTTACAGTTTTCAATTTTCTTGCATAAGTCCTCAATTCCTTACTTACTGTATTGCAATACACGCCACCTGTAACTCAATCGCCCTTCCTTTAAAGCTTGCTGTCGTCTTAAACACCAGCATCTCTGCAACTGCGTGAAATTTCAGCTCAATTTTTGTGTCATTTTAAGCTCACAATTTTACCTTTGAAATTAGGCCAAACTCCAGCCAAAATACGCATTGCTTGCCACTTCTGCCATTTTTACCAATTTTTTTTTTTATTGTTTGTTTTTTACCTTTTTATTTCAAACACAGACAGAAAAGAGAATTGAGGGAACATAAATTACCCTATCCACAGCTGAAGGCGTGAACCACATTACATAGGAGAGGAGCTCTTTAAACACAGACATTTGCATCTCTTAACGACGGATTTGGTGCTACAGCAATAATAATGGTGGAATTTTCAGTGCAGCGACTGCTGAGATATGCCAGCAAAGAGAAATCTTGCCAACCACGTGTCCTGTTTTAACATCCGTCCTGCTTACATTAACTATGCTATTTCTTTACAAGACGAGTCGCGGGTCGATCCGCAGAGCTGTACGGATTCTGCCCTTCCTATTTTCTTTGGTCTTGCTCAGAGAGCGGCGATAGAATGGAGCATCGCGAACAAAGGCAGAAGTTCAGCTTCCAGGAAACCCTCACCAGCTGCTTCTCTCTCGAATAATGGTCCTTTCCCTGGTCTGCTTTAATTAAAATCTTCTACAGACACAAAAGAGGGGTCAGAATTTACTTAAAGCAGAAATATTCACCTGAAAGGGACTTCGGAATGAAAAATGTATTAAAAATTTGGGCACCAAACATGAAACAGATTTCTTCACTCCTTTCATTCTTCCTCATTCTCCTTAAAGTACATTGTAGAAGTTTTGTCCAGATTATTTTTCATAGCTTTCTTCAGAAGTGTATTTCACCGAAATATCTGAGCAGCCAGACTTCTCTGATAGTAAACTAAATTATTTTTATGTTTACTGCTTTCTAAAGCTGGTCTTTATTTTATTTTAGTAGAAATATTTAAGAAAAAAAATCCCCACCTCATTAAAGCAATGAAAGGTTTTCAGAATTGTTTTCTACTGAAATTATTCAAACCACACAATGAACAAATAAAGTCTAGAAAACGATTTTTTTGGGTGTTAACTTTGCTTTTGCTGTCTTAGGGCTCTTTGAACTGGTTGCTTACAGCAGAGGGTGGGATGAGAAGGTTGGTTGTTGCTTTATGCCTGACGATGGTGAAGGCTTTTTGCTGAAGCCTTCATCCCTTTGCTTTATCAGCTCTCTTCTGATAACACCACCTGAATCAGCCTTGTGTGCTCTGCAAAACCAGGCAATTAATGCGATGGATAAATGGCACCAAGGCCTATAAACATGCATACATATTTATACACTTTTTTTTTCCCGACCCAAGTAAAGTTCAGCTTTTCTTTTCTGAACTGTCAGGAACTGTGACCTGATACCAGCCTGACATAACCAGTAAGAAAACTATCAGCATCAAGTTTGGCTAGAAAAGTTAATTTATTTTTTAGTAATTGTATACCACCAGCATTATTTAGTTAAAAAAAAAAAAAAGGGGGGGGGGGGGGGCTGAGACTTAGCTTTCCCCATTGTACATTTCAGAAATCCATACCACAATGAGAAAATGTGCATATATATGTATATATATATGATGCAGCTTACATGTAAAACCTCAAACATTTGCTGACAACCAGCTTCCCCAACCTCAGCTTAAATGCTTGCTCCACGAAGACATACAGAAGTCTCCAGTATCTCGGTTTTCATTAGTGGGATCGCCATTAAAGAAACTTTGTGGAGGATAAAGATGCAGATCAATGAAAGCATGGATTTAGAAAAGAAAATTAAACAATTTGAAGAGGATTACCACAATGGACCAGCTAACGAAGGCCCAACATAGCTCTGAAAAGTAAAAGCACGCCTGATTCATATTTATATCATTGTGCTTTTTGGCAACTTTTTGTTTTTATTCTTCCTTCATTACTCCAAAAGGCTGTGTTTTATTACTCTAAATAAAGAAATAATAAAATATGGCAATTAAATTATATTTAAAAATTAAAGAGAAAGATGCAGGGCTTGACAAAGCCTGTTTGCTTAAATATCTGAGGATCTAAATAAAATTTAAAAGCTGAAAATAATCTCTGGAAGCTTTGTGGCATCTCCGAGCACTCGCACAGATCAGGATCATGGGAAAACAAAACTGAATTCCAGCACAGCAGAAACGAAAGCGGGTTTTATTCCGAACAAAAGGACTCTCTGGCTCCCTCGGGGGATGCCACAGCTCTACTGATGGAGACATGCGGGAGCAACGCTGCCATCCCTGCGTGCCAAACAGCCACCGCTGTCCTGCTGCTCCAAGGAATAATTTCATTTCATACAAGAGACGCTCCTGAAGTGTGTGCCCAGGAAATATTCCTCACTACCCTCCTCTGCCTCATCACCCCCTCGTTGCCTCTCACCGCCCGGCAGCTCCCTGCCCACCCTCGGGGCACACTGGACGTGCGGGCAGCGGTACTGATGCTGCTGCTGGCACGAGACGAAATCTGCCTTACAGGACGCAATACCAGCTCTCTCAGGGGAAAACGGTTTGCGGGTACCCAAACTATTGGGTCATTAAAGAAATATATGATGCCATCAGCTGCCCACCCCCTGCACAGCACCCAGCCCTAAAACTCTTCAAACGCAACCGCTGTGTCTTATCGCTGAAGTCCTCACCCTGAGGAGGGAAGAGGGCTCGTAGGGTTGCTCTGTCCTCCTCAGCATCTCTCAATATAATGCAAATTATTTTTTCCCCTTTCTATATTTTCTGAGAATATCTTCATCTTTTTCTTTTTTTTTTTTTTTTTTTTAAATCCTTCTCTTTTCTGGAAAGAGATCTCCATTTAAGCTTTAAATTCTATACTTTTTATTTCTTTGTTTTCCGGAGTCCTACAAGTCAAATAAGGTTTCTGATAAAATGGAAAGCCAGATCCATCTCTATGGCTCAGCTGCAATTTGGCATTTATATCAGATTTGAGTGAGCTCTGCTGCTGAACAGCTCACCCAGCCTCATTGCAACTTCTGTTCTAATACTACAGGTTTTGCTGAATAAAGTATGATTCAAAATAAACTTTATGTGTTTATGTTTTGAATTTAATATTCCATGGCTTATTTTCAAGATAGAAAGCATTTATCTACAAGATGGAAAAAAGCTTTTCCACCTTGTTTTCTCCTATCACACATAAGGACTTCACTGATGTTAACCATCACAAGTGCTTAAAAAAAAAATCTCTTGCTGCTACCACCACATTAAGTGTTCAATAAAGCTGGAATTTAGTATCCTACTTTGGTGTTTATATATATGTATATATAATAAAAAAATAGCATGGTAAAATTTTTTTCAACGTTTAGGAAAAGCAGCTTATGTAATAGAACAAGAAAATACATGCAGATCTAGATCCTTTTGGGAATAAAGGCATATGTATGAGGGCTGTGTCACCTAGCTAGTTATCTACGGCATATCTTTTATTTTTTAAATTAAGAAAAGAATAAATTCCACCAAACCTGAGGTAAAGCAACACTTACATGCTGAACACTGAATTTTGTTATTTTGTCACTGAAAAGACTGAAAAATCATATGTACAAGTAGTTGGGAGACAAAGCAAAGTAGCCCATCACGATGTCTCATGTATACATACAGATGTGTTTATAACTATACAAAAGAACGAACCAGACAACACTACGCCACATCCTTTTGTGGGATGAAATTAGACACCCCAAGGTGGTTTTGTACTTCAGTGACTTCAATTTATTTTTACTATCTTACACCAGCAAGTCTTTCATTGCGTTTTGTTCCTTTCACACCATAGTACGTCACACCTTCAGCAAACCCATCCCTGTTTGGCAGGATGCTGCTCACATACCCGGGGAGATGCTACTCTTTCTTGTAAATGAGCAGAGACCGCAGCGAGGTACAACGTGTTATCAGCTCACACGTTTAGTTTACAAGCCGCTGTATGAATGATAACATTTAACTCTGCGTGAAATGAGATAAAGTTACAAACCTATACAGGTCGAATGAAAGATGAAAGAACCTGTCTACATCCAAACTGAACGGGAAGAGCGTTCTCGTTCCCTCTGTTGCTCCAGGCTGGGGGGAAGAACCTGCTCGGTGGAGCCGAAACCCGGTGAAGGAGTTCCTGCACCTGGAAAGCATGGCTTGGTTCCCATTCACTTGGGCTTACAGCAGATCAGGTTTATTACAAAATAGGTCCTCAAATATCTAAAATGTTATTTCTAAATTATCAAATTTCCATTATTTTTAACTGAAGCCAGTGGAGTCTGCATTATGGTTTTAATGCTCGGGATATTGTTCCCTAAAAGTCCCTTCACACCAATCTTTCATTTTATTTAAGTTGGAATACTTCATGTCAACCAAGTTTTTGAAGGGAAGTTTTCTGAATGCTTTTAAAAAAAAAAAAAAAAGACAGAAAATTTAATATCTTCACGCTGTTAACATTTTGCTATTTGAGTTCTCAAAATTCAGAGAAAATGTATTTTCAGAAACACTAATACATGTTTCTGAAGGGAAATTATCATCTTCAACCTCGCAGTTGCTCAGTAGGATGTTTGTCATCTGCAGTAAGACCAGGTCCCCAATTCACAAAAAAAAAAAAAAAAAAAGATCATCACACATGATTCATAAAAATACATTTTAGAACAAAAAGCCTGCAGGATCCTGTGAAACAAAGTTTAGCTGAAAGCCTTCCGACTACTTTCTTGATAATAAATTGTAAATTTCAGCAAAATACTATTAATACTATAAAAATACTATTAATAATATAAAAAAATTACTATTGCAAGCATATCAGCCAACCAGTTTTATAAACCCAGGAAACTCAGAAAAACATAGTAAGAATCCAGACCTCTTAATAGAAGGTGGGAAAGCCTGTTAGTTTAATGACCACTTGAGGTGTATTTCATGCTGTCCTATCAACAATATCTTAAGTATTGCCTATACAAAAAAAGAGTGCTCTTGCTGACCAAATATCCTAGATGTTCCGTTCACCTTCCCTCAAAAGAAAAACATAGAAATTCTCACATATATAATACTGAGGTTAAGGAACAGATTTTTGTCGACCGTTAGACAACACATACTAGTTGTGGACTTTCTGCTAGCTAAAGGCATCACACCAGCACACAACAGTATTCATTTCATCTTGATGGTTTGGGGATATACAATATATTGAGAAGGGATTCATCTTTTTACACCAGAACTGAGAAATAAACAGCTCCCATCCTCATTCAAATCTCATGTCCCCATCTGCTCTGCTTAACTTCATCAGAAACCTGGAGTAGACTGTGTTTAAGTGTGATGAAAAAAGCAGAAGTTGATCAGGATAATTAGTGAACACCATTAATGTACGGCTTTGATATCAACTTGCACCATAGATCTGCAACAGTTGGTCAAGAACCACTAAACTAAACTAACACTAGAAGTACTTTTCTGTAGATTTTCTCCTTCTGCCTGCAAGCTGTGGTATATTCAGATGACCGAGCTGAGATGAATAACCTCACATTGAATTAATTTTCAGTAAATGACTAATTGATGGACCCAGTGAGAGAGGTGAGCTTTGTCTCCGGGAACACACAGGCTGAAGATGATGCACAAAAATTCAGTTAAAGCCTATGTGCACAGCAGTGGTTTTAAATAAAGTCGTCTTATTAGCTACATTTCAACACCAGCCCACAGCATTGCCAGTTGGTTGAACAGTCATCCAAGGGTACTACAAGCAAACTTCAGGTACACCGAAGCATTTTGCTTGAAGGTGTTGCCTGACCTTGCAAATCCCACAGACAAGAGTCGCAGAAGATGTTTGAAGTTACACTTAGGAACCGCCTGACCTGAAGGGAGCATAAGATTTGTGCGATGTTTATAAAGTCAACTAGCAACTCTGCTACAGGTCAGGATTTTCCATTTAAAATTTGTCAAGTGGCCTAATTTTATCCGAAAGATTTGTGGTGATAGAGACTCAGCGAGGTACATATTATTTACCTAGTCAGAACTAAAAGAGAAAAGGTCAAAGCTCGGCCAAAGCTCAGACGTACTGGCATTTTCTAATGTAAGCACACAGAAGAGACAGCAAACCCCTTCTCATGAGGTTTCTCTATGATGGAGCTCAGCTCACAAAACTTCAGGCAAATCTAACCAGAGCCTGACCTGCCACAGTTTGATTACAAAACCAGACATCTGTGGTTTTACGTAAGGCTGACAATTATTAGGCTGCGATAATGACCACTTGTTATTTATATTGCAAGAGAGTTTGAAGAGCGTGCTCTGCCAGGGGCTGTATGAAGGGGCAGGAAAATGCCGCGGCAGCAAGGAGATCTCACAATATAATTACTACCGTTAGAACACCTCACGCACAGTATTATTCGCAAATTAGCTTGATAGCCCAAACTTTTAATGACCTTTTAACTTGTGTGGGAATAATTTCTGCAGCAGCCCTTTTTAGTTTCTGTAATTAGTTATTTAAAAGTTTTAACTAGAAAGTACACTCAAGGCACATAAACTGATAAAGGGAAATGCAGCTTCAAGAGCTCTTTTTTTTCCCCCTATGCAGAGCTCCCACTGTGTCAGAAAATTACAGAATGTCCATCTTTCAATTTGGCTCAGCAACAAAGGAGTTCCACCTACTCACTCCATGCTTTTCATATTTTTATTTTTAAATCTGGATGCTTTAATGGGGAAAAAAATGAAATACACTGCTATGAATATGTGCCAGTATTAAATGGGAACAGAAAACTGAAAAAAAGAAAAAAGTTTGGAGTACAAGGCAGCCAAGAAACCACACAGGGCCATTCCCCTGGTTCAAGTGCTGAAGCATGTGTGTGCTCCAGTCTTATTTTTTTTCTTTTGAGTATTATGCTCCTCTAATTAATTTTTAAGGACGGTATATTTGTTATGCCCATTTTTTAAATTGATTTGGGTATTGATTGTTTTCCATATAAAGATCCACATGCAAGTTTAACTTCAAATCATTCTTTTGAATGGGCCAATGAAAACACGTAAAGGACCAGGTTTTAAAGATACTGAAGCAATAAAAAAAGGCAGGTGTCAGCCTAATTCTTTACACACACTGTGGGAACTAGGTACTCTTGCGTCATGACTTTGGTATAGCAGGCATGCAGCCTAAGTATTTTTACAGAAGTGCTCCAAAGAACTAAGTTTTGATGTCTTTATGATGCTCACTCTAGATGCTGACCGACCTTCAAACAATGTAGATTAATTCCAACCAGAAAACATTCTAAAAGACTAAGTTGCTAATTTAACTTAGTAAAAATAAAAAGCATCTATATTCAAAAGGAGAACTTGGTATGACAATTGAAACATATCAAATTCATCAAAAAAATATTTACTAATATAAATCATTATAAAATAATAAATCCATTACATGCTGCTATGATCTACCTACAACTTTTTGACAACCATAGTTCCCAAGGAGGGCAGGAGGTGAGACTGGACTTACTTTTTGGCTTTTAAATGTGTGTCTATGAATACTCCCCCTAGTTTCAATATTCTGCAAGCAAACAGCTACCAGGATATTGTTTATAATAAAACATTATATTGTAAATCAAGCAACATTCATATATACAGTATAAGAAAAAAACCCAAAACACCACAAAAAACCAAAAGCAGTGTTTCAAACGCCAAAGAGGCCATAAAACCTGTTCTTCAATGCACGTGCTTGTCCCATGTTCGCTGAACCGAAGTTCAATATGCTACATAAAGGCACGGTGTCAGGCAGCTCCGTTTCAGAAGATGGCTGAAGTACGCTTGCACTGGTTTGTCTGTGGCTTTCCAACTTCAGAAATCATTCTGTGCTTTAAATAACAACTACACAGCCTCACTGTATGTGTAATTAAACTGCATTCATTATAGGATTATTAGCCTATTAAAGCCATCAACCTCTCACTGAAAAAATAATCAGTATAACTATGTGCACTTGCCTTGTGGTTATAATTAAATAACGATAGATAGTTTATTACTGCATGTCAACATCTTTGCAGTTGGTGGCAACCATTAAGAGGGTTAACGATGATATCCTTTCATTGGTTTCAGGCAATAACCTGTAATAACAAATATCATGCAAGAGGGCATTTGGCCTCACACTCAGAATTTTGGCCATTTCACTTCTGATTTAAAAAAAATAAAAAAACCCGCAATGTTAAGACATATCTTGGGTTGGCAGAGACATAACTATGAAAAGTTGCACTGAGGAGAGCACAGGAGCAGACTCTGCCTTGGGAGGAGCGTACCAGCCACTTCAGAAGTGAGAGGAAGGCAGGACCTTGGGAGAATGCACTAACCTAAAAACATTATTTACTTACATGCCAGTACTATGCAAGAAATTTTCCATGCTCCACCTTAGATTTTGCAGGACTATCATGGGCCACCACCCCAGGTGGATTCTCACAACCCCACTCATGCACGGGCATCAGAAGAAGCAATTACACTGTCATCCTGCTTGCACAAGGCCATAGCAGGTTGCTGTGGCTGGGAAATCAGAGTTGAGTTTCATGAAGAAGAGATATGTGGTTTTCACATTTATTCACTTCAGCAAAAATAAAACCTGCCATTGGTTCCTCAAAAATCTTGAGGGGAAAAAAACCCAAACAGACTGCAAAATAACAGTTTGCAACAGTCACTCGATCAGGAACTTAACTGTCTTCTCTGGTTTCAAATATCTCTAGTAGAAGCAGAAGGTGTTCAACTTTGGGCAAATAATTCTATATCCACAGAACTTTTTTTTCTCTACTTAAAGGAAACACCAGAATGAAAAATTCTGACTTGAAGGTATTGAACAACATAATGTATCAACCAACAAAAATTGCTATACCAATTCATGGTCTGTCCTCTAAATCATTTCATATAAAATCATGCAATTCAAAGAGCTCCTTATCTTCATGTTGTTCCAAGCTTCTAACATTCCTATTTTACGTGCTAAAACTAAATCAGAAATGTAAAGTTAACTTCAGAGTATATTTAATTCCAGATGTGTATTCTGCCTTCTTTTTACTATACACCCTGAGCATCAGGAACTTTGAAAAGGAGCACAGGAAACAGAGCATGGGGACTTACAAAAAGATGAGTCTGATCCCTCAGAAACGTTGCTGACTGCACCCTTTGGGTGAAATTCATTTCCATGCAGAAGGCCAACGTACCGCTTAAACCTCGCTTTGCTGGCATAGTTGGATTTAAATGGATCACAAGCTTCGTCGTTTTGCCCCCTTGGAGAGCACT
Source organism: Aramus guarauna (assembly GCA_013400195.1). NCBI lineage: Eukaryota > Metazoa > Chordata > Aves > Gruiformes > Aramidae > Aramus > Aramus guarauna. The sequence goes on from VXBL01003291.1 coordinate 348,968, forward strand.
GGAACCTGATCTTGTCAAGATGATGCTCAGAGCATCTCCAAGGGGGTGTATTGACCAGACATTAAAAAAAAATAAAAAATTTCTGACATTCACGTTCCCTCAGAAGGTCCCATGGAGGTTTCAGTGCTGAAGCGGCTTGGTGCGAGGCAGAGCCTGTCCCCAACACCAACCCCACGGAGAACCACGCGGCACAGCGGGGCCACCCAGCCCCGGGCTTCCCCCTTGAGCGGTGAGGACGGACCCATTGCAGCCACGTGCCAGGAGCTCCCCACAGCCCCACATCACGTGCAAGAGACAACTATTCTCCTTTGAGCAATTCCAAAAGATGTTGCATCAGATTTTCTGCCATTCTTCAACACAAAATTAAAAAAAATTCCTACAGAATGGGAAAAATCCATTTAAGCACAGTGATTAACCTGGACAATGCCGGTCTGTTAGTTAAACCAAAGAAAAAGATACAGAACGAGAATATTAATCCCACCCCCAACTGTTTCTAATCACTGATTTTTCAGTCTCACATTCATTTACTTTGCGTATGTAAGAAGCTTTCAGGTAATACAGTAATGCTTGGTCAAATGAAACAAACAAAAAAATTACATCCATTTGTTACTTTGCCATGTTAATCTGCTTTGTTTCATTCCTGTTTCACCATGGTAACACTTCAGCCAATTGTCAATTTTTAAAAATGCCGACAAACACATCAAATAATTCAGGCAGAGGTATAAGTCTGCTATAGTGGGTTTAGAGCTCACGCAAAATGTATGTATCCTTCTTAAACAGGAGTTGTGTGTTGCTTTTCTTCTGAGGCACTGGAAAACTACATGAAGTCCTAAGCAACGACACCAGTTTTCTGAACTTCGAAAGAGCAGTTTTTCCATCACTTAGAAACACACACCAGAGTTGGAAATCTATAAAACATTCCCTAATCTCTTTTTATAATAAAATACTGTGGGCAGATAAAATGAAGCAGCATGGCAACATTTGGTAAAATCTAAAAATGATGTCTGATCACTAACATTCAGCCATGCGTTCTGATCAAACTGGAAAGAGTTAATTACCCATTTTACATTGCATAAATTGAACATTTTGGTCTAACAAAAGATAGAAAAAAAATAGTAATCACAATGCACTTGTCAGATACAGAAAATATTTCAGGGTTTTTGTTTAGATGATGGGATCCTGCAAAAACATTACAAGGCTTACTTAGCGAGACAGAGCCCACGTGCCTACTTGAAAAATAAAACAATTTTCAGGATTATATCTCATGTTTTCAAATACAAGCCGTAGGCACAGACCCACTCTGTCTGCATTACAGCCCCCGCATCCCACGCTAACTCGCTGTCAAGCTCAATGGTTTTCCCACTCATTGACTGTGGGATTTTTGTTATGTCCAAAAACAAATAGGGAATATCTCCCTGTATATCTACCACATTTACAATTCAAGTTTTTCTTCAAAAACCTGTTAAAAGAACAAATATGTCAAAAGAAAGTACCTGCATATGAGAAATATAGATTAGTACGCCAAAAAAGACAGCCTTAAAATCCTATTTATTTTTGATTGAACGGTTTTTCAAGCTGAACACAATGCATGATTTCTTTTGAGCGATATCTCTGTGTTGGCTAATTTTGTCTTTTGATCATCCATAATATTGATAGAGCCATAGCACAGAAGGAAGGCTAAGAAGAGATCCCAAAAGTTTTTAACTGCTCCCTTTCTGAGCCATCATGGACTAATCCTCCTGATTAGACCCAAATATTTTCTATTCTTCCAAGACAGTTTATGAGATTTCTCACATTGTTCAAATTATCCCACCCAGTAAACCGAGATGACGCAGAAACTCTGAAAGAAACTCAAATAAAACTTATCATAAGTTCACCTCTTTCCAGAGTAGTCATCTCCATTTTTATAGTTCCTCTGTCACCACCTACAGAGCTGCTTTAGGTGGCAGAACAGGTATTCTCACAAAGGCTTTTGGTATGAGCCATCACATAAGTCATCATCCAAGGAAAGGAAAACACAGAACATCAATATTTATAGGTCTTGGAAGGCTACTGTCAGGTTTTTATTCCTTAATTTGATGCATGTTAGAGAAAATAATAAGCAAGAGAGAAAAGCAATAAAGAAAAGGAGAAGTTAAAGTGCTTAGAGAGATTAATTCTCAAAGCAAGACAATGAAGTGGCTGGAACACAGCGCTAAAGTGGTGGCAAATCTCTGCGAGATTATAAAAGAGCCTAGTGGACAGATGGATTGGGCAATCATTTGATACGAATCAGTTTAGAACAAAGATAAAACAGAAAAGGAGAAAGGGAAATAGATGTTTCATGTCTGAAAGCAGCAGGTTTAGGAACAGGGAGTTACCAGCTGACTTTGCTATAACAACCGCTATCAAATTAATACAAGAGAGCGACACGCTTGAACAGGCAGGACAAGCGACCTAAGAAATGAAACTCAGAAGATGCAAGAAAGATCAGTGCTGCTCCTTGGCAAGCCATTTAAAAGGCAAACAAGACGCAAGGAAGAGCAAGTGGTGGAAGAGTTGATGCACACATAGGGGAACCGACAGAAAAATGGAAGATAAAAAAAAGTGATAGACTTTATTCCTAGACAAAATGGTAGAGCTCACCTGCAGTTACTAGCAGGCTGTATGCTGTGTGTCTGTGTAAAATTTCTAGGGAGGCAGCTACAACTCATACAAATCACCATCGCTTTACTCATTTAGTACCAGCTGAGCATCTGGGACCGGGCGTGTGAAATGTCCTTTTAAAACCAAACACACACTACCACCACCCAAACCCTTTGGAACATTTGACAACCTGATCTACATGTCTGCTTTGATTTTACCTTTGTAATACCCACCAAATAAGTCCAAGTTTTTGTAATTTCATTGCTGAATGGAACCAAATATTCTAGTTTTATGCCTGCCAGCAGTGGCCATACTCAAATAGCTTCTCCCCACTTACGGGAACCAAATCAATCCAACAAACCTGCTGCAGTTTTCATGGTCACTTATCAAATGACATTTGGAAATGAAAACGTGGACGTTAGGCACAGGAAAATACATTCCTATGGGACAACTGACATTTCAGGCACTCAAGGAAGTTTAGAGTTCCCACTACCACACCGACTGACAACACTTACTTTGCAAGTGATGGTACAGTTGTGATTTTAGGAAACTGAGCCAAATTTGGAAAAACTAAGCAGTGCGTGGGGACAAGTTATTTGTAACACACTTTATGTTGGAAAAACTACCTGAGCCTGTGGATTCTGTAGAACAGCAACAAATGAGCCAGACCTTCTCACGGGCTTAAATTACCATTTCCAAAGATTTCAGAATTACTTTTTATACACATATACAGATACACACACACTTATATATTATTTTTCTGCTTCTAACAGTTGGTTATTGAACTCAGTGAAAAAAAAATTACTAAAAATCAAGCAAGCTCTCAGCCTACAAGAGAGAAGCCCACTACATTTCTAACTGAGATGGCTTAGGCATTTCTCCAGCCAGTGACAGACTAAGTAAAACAAAGGCAAATTACTGCCATTGGCATTAACGTTCACTGGAGCATCTCACAGACTTGAAAACAAAGAGGTGTTACAAGAGCTCTTGGCTAGCTACTTGCCAGGAGAAACTTTTGTGAATATTAGAAGAAATGGCCTGGAACTTAGAAGTTTTCATCATTTGGCTACCCTCTTCCCTACATTTGCAGGCAATGGCTTGCTACAGGTTTGGAGCTAAGTATTTTAATACCATGTATTGACATTGTCAAAATCAAGCAGATAAGGATAATATTGCATTCGCATTTGAAAAATGGGGACGTTTTCTCCATTTCACTTGCTATGCAGTATCTGGCTCCACAGCTATTCCCACTGAACAGACTATTGCGCGGGGAAACCCATATTAGAATTTGTTCCCTTATAAGTATGCACATTATCAATCAGTAGTTAATGCACTAACTTTTTTATTATCTTTATAAAAACATTTCCTGACTTTCATTCCCTGGAGACTAGTGACAAAATACCAAAGCCATCTCTCCACTTTTACCGCCCTTAACCTCACTGCAGAGTCTCTGCCATATCATCTAAATACATACATCATTTCTCTGCAAGCCTCCGTAATCCCTTACCAATAGCATCCCCATGCCTCCTATTTCATTTTGTACGTCCTTTCAGTAAACTCTTGATGTTTGAAATCCCCACTCACTGTTCTCATTCAGCCACATCTCACTTATTCCAATAATTTCATACTTATGCTAAAACATTTGTAACCCCCATTCAACAATCTTGTTATATAAGATATGCAGCTTTTCTCTCTTAGCTCTCCTTTGATTTACATTCTTACTAGAGGTATCTTCCACTGAACATTGTTAACCAGTGGATAAATTACCTTGGGATTTAAGCAGTACCATCTAAATCTCTCTCCACCCTTGTTACTCCAGCTAATAAAATGTGGATAGTAATTTTCCAGTTTATAATTCAGCTGATTTTCTCCTGAGCTTGTGAAAGATAACCCCTTTGCAAATATTATTCTGCTTTTTTAGTGTATTCTGTTTTCTTGTTTCACTCTGTTTTGTTTTGTTTTTTTTTAAATAAAAAATTTGTTACCTTAAAATGTTTTGCTGACCCAACCCAGTGAGCAGAAAGGCAGCCTTACACAACTGTGTTCTCTTTGGAAAATAAATAAATAAATAAATATAATTGAAGCATCTGGATTTAGACACCCAAGCATTAAAATCCCAGTTAAAAGTTTCCTGTCTGCTGCCCAGAAGAGCCAGGAAGGAACGGCTGCCACGGAAAGGCTCCCATAGCAGTCTTCTGTTCGCCCATCCCTGCTGGGGCGGTGGGGATGGTGCCTGGAGGCAGGGCTGCCCGCAGCATCAGGCACCGGCTGAGCACTGCACAGGGTGCTCCGGGAGCCTCCAGCTCAGCCCTCCCTACAAACATGTCCTGCCTGGGGCTGGAGAAACATCTACAGCATCTCCTCGGTGCTTCCATGCAGGAACATCGCGGTTAACCGGTTCAGAGGAAGGCCCCGGGGAAAAGCTCAGGTTCTCTTTTGCTGAGCTGAAATTGGAGAAAGAACCCAGGAACCCGAGAGCGTTTTCCAGCTCTGCTCTTACTGTGCATCCACTACTCCATGCATAAATCACACAAAGCCTCTAACAGAAATTTCCATCTGTACTCCCTAAAAGCGCTGCTAAACACATCCTGCTTACGCAACCATTTCACCCAGCGACACAGTGTTTAACAGATTTAATAAGCACCTTATTTTAAAACCAGCTACCTTGCAATATTGTAAGAAATTCAATTAAAAATAAAGAGCTTGCAAGCATGTTTTAGGACATGATTAGTAAACAAATAACCTTACCTAATACAGGGTTTCAACAGAAGAACATGAGGAGGAGACATCTTGCAGGTACATCCCTTGTTTGATTTATTTCCACTGTAGCTATATCTTTTTCTCTGAAACCCTGAAAGAGCTGTTCTCTGAAAAGGAGCCATCAAATATCCATTCACAGAAAAAAAAGAAAAAAAAAAAAATAAAGTCTAAGGCTTAAACACAGTTATCCACTTACAAAAAAAAATAAAACCCAGGCTAAGAGGAACCCTTTTGTGTGCTGTCCTATGTTGCTTCCTCTAAGCTTGTGGTGATGCTCGAGCCCCTTTTCCTCAGGTGAACAAGATCAGCAGGGGTGTTCCTGATTGCAGATTAGTGCAAACCTGAGGGCCAGGCTGTTACTCACACTGAGCAGCGATTTACGTTACGGGTAACCTTATTGCCCTGCAGTTAACAGGGCTGTTTTGGAGAACCCAGCTCCTGTCAGGTGCACAGGACTTCTCACCTTCCCAACGGGGTATTTTGTGTCCACGGAGAAGACATAACAAGTTGTGTAATGGGCAAACTCAAGAAGCCACGCTTTTCCAAACGGGTTACAGAAAACTATCCCTGAAATTTAAATTCTGATTTCAATTGCAAGTATAGAGAAGGTCAAGCAACTAATTTGGAAGGTGCAGTGTGATTTGGATGAGGAAAGCATGACAGCTAACCCTTCAGGAGCAGTAGTTCACCTATAATGAATTAGGTTTTAAATTGAATTTTAAAATAATATCAAAGATACTGTGATCCAATGTGCCTGACCACTGTAGGGTTAAGGCCAAAAATAATGTTGGTTCAAAGAAATACAGTAATTATATTAATTTCTTTATTACTTGCAGCAATAATTATGTCATCATAAAAGTTATCCATTTTATCCTACTGGATTAAAATTCTCGCTGCACATTTGAAGATGGTGGTGTCACAGGCACATAAAATTGGTTTAAGTGCAGTCCCGCAAAACACTTCTGGCAGCAGTAATGGAAAACACTCCGGCCGCACCGCTTCAATCAGCTACACACATGATCAAAACGTTCTGATTTTTGATAAAGGACTCTACGCTCTAGCGTGGCTTCCTCTAAAATGTGACATCTCAAATTGTGTCCTGAAGCATGGAATGAAAATACCGTACAAGTATTTCTCTGGCTTCTCTGACCTTTCTCAGATCATTCGGACACCTCAAAATTCCCTGCCGTTACAGCGGCAGAGCACGGCCGCGCTGCCCTTCATCGCCCCTGAACACCTCCCGTGGATTTTGGCCTTTCGTACCGCAGCAGCAGCAAGGCTTCCGGAGAACATTTTCTGACCCGTGTGATCTTTAACCGTAAATAGTGGATGTGCTGCCGACCTCACACGGACTCAGCATATATTATCCAGTTGCTGCAATTCTCGAGCATGCCACAACTTGATGGACAAGCTGGTCCCGAGTCCGTTTTCACCTGCTAGGAGTCCCGCAGAGTTGGGCTGGCACAGCAGCAAAACTGGCCGAAAAGAGCCACAAATATCTCTAGCATTTATTTCAACGCACCGTGAAAGCAGAAGAGTTAAAAGTAACGCTGGAGGATTTCAAATGAGTGGTCAAAATGCTGGAAGTGTTTGAAGACGGAGCTGAGCAAACATTTACTCTTTCGCAAGCTAACACCGAAATCCTGCTGGGGTTTTGAACTGCCTGTTTAGAGCCAGGGAAAATTTATTTCTGTAACACATAAGACACACAGGGTTTTTGTTAATTCAGGTTTCTCCTTCTATTCCAATTCTTCTCACCTAATTTTTGACACAATAATAAAATACAGAGATGCCAGCAGAGACTGTAGTTTCTGATTTAGAGTAGATTGAAATGGTTCAAATGTCGTCTTTGCTCATGACTTTCACAGGAAATGGAAGCGTTCATGGCAAAAATAAACCTCAACAGATTTTGTGACTATTCTGTTTTTTTCCTTTCCTGATTGTATAGCTAATCAAAATATTCTCATACTACCAGAATCTTCTTATTTTCCATAATGTGATTTTATTAATTTATTGCTCATTTTTTTGTAAACAAGGCACATAGAGTTTTCCATATTGAGTGAGTTTGACTCGAGTGGCTTGAGAGTTCGTGACTTAGCTGCCATGGGAGAAGCATGAAGAAATACAAGAATGAAATCTCATTAATGGAGTTACACTCAGTTGCAGAAACGTTCAATGTGACCAATTTCAGCACCATTATTTCTGTAAGGTAAACATGATTTTTTTCTCAATATGGGAAACTTTGAAAAACACTCATGGTTGGTAAAATTCATCTGCTTACAGAAACTCTGAGCTGTGAAAACTGCTTAAACAGCTTTTGAACTTCTCTGTAGAACTACTTAATGAATGAGCCTATAGGTTTCAAAAGATAAGCATAATAAAGATCTTAATGCTGTAGCTGAGAAAGGGAGGCAATGGCTATAACTATGCCATCATAGTCCATTAAAACACCAAATACAGCATGAGGGTGCTGTAGTTTGATAGCATAATGCAGCTTTTCTTAGAGCTAATGCTGCTCTCAGGGGTAACTTTTTGCAATGTTTGCTAGAGCTGCTCATCCACCTGAAGCAAAGCTTCCTCACCAGACTGGCCCTCCTTATCTCACGCTCAGCAACAGGACCAACTGCTTAACAGTAGCTGTGAGATGCACAAATCACTTTGTCAAGAAAAACAAAGCAAATTTCTGCAATATTAACTTCACAAGAACTGTTCAGTTTGGGGGTTTTTTTTTGTCTCCTTATTGTGATTGGAATCAATGGCTTTTCACATACATACTAGTCTGAAAGCCTCAACGCTTCTTTCAGCTGCTTGGGCTCATCAGAGCTCTGCTGTGGCTTTCTTCATCTGGAAGCCCACACCATTATCCCCATCACACTGTAAGGCCTTATCACCATCTAATAATACCTATCAGATTTGGGCTTCATATTTCATAAAAGACTTCCAGAGAACATCATACTTTTGGGGAATGAAGTTAGGATCATCCTTCAGGAAGCAGCGGAACCAGTAATGACATAGAGGCCCATTTTCCAAGACAACACCATGCCTTCCAAACCCAACATGCCACTCTGAGAGCAGTGCAGATCACGCACCTGGGGACACCTATTTCAGGAAGTAAATATGAAAGTTGACCAAGAAGCCAATGGCTCTCCTAAACTCCAGTGCTTCATCTTCCAGGCTGCTGTCTCAATTAATGTTGGCCATATACCATCAGGTGTAACCGTTTATGCAAATTCCATGCAAAAGCCTCAGTCAGGGAGGCTCAGTGGATACAAACGCTGACTCAGCAAGTGGGCTTGTCAAGGACAGCCAGCAACTGAAGTCTGACAACTAATTGCTCAAGTCCTGGTTTTGTGTACATGATTTTAAATACTTGGGATTTTGCCTGCACGTGCTGTGATTGGTCTTGGAAGGCTTCAGAACTCCATTTTATTGCAGCAAATATGAAAAAGATTAAATGGTCTTGAACATCCTGCTATAAAATGAAGAGCTCCAGCTATTTCCTGAGGCTATTTTTGATGGGTTAGTTAAGAACCATGATGCTTAGATTTTGTTCTTTGATCAAACATCATTCATCTAGCTGTTAAAATAAGGCAACTTGGCATTTCTTGCCTTCCGGTCATTGAAATTGGCTGTCAGGTTACCTGTGCCATTTGCTTTATTGTCATGTAGCTGCTGACACAGCAGAATAACACGGTTATGAAGGATTTAGCAAGGGAACATTTGCAATTGTCTGTGAGATATGTCTTGTCTGCTCCTAGGGTTATATCAGGTTTTTTATATCTGTGTGTATAAATATATGTCCTGAGACTCTCTTATCCCATTAGATGGGTTGCTGTAAGATGTTTGAAGAGAGGGATGGCGATGATCCAGTTAACCAACCCACTGCTTCCAGGAATTAGGTAGGTAGGTTAGTTTGGTGAGACCCAAACACTTGAAAGAAAGACTTAATCTGCCTTTTACCCACACACTCAGCATATGCAGGACGATTTTGCCCAGATAGCTGCTTCCTTGAGCTTTCCTTCTGCCACCTGTGAAACGATACCGACTTTCTTTGCCAAGTCTTTGAGCTCTAGGGCAAAACAATGAAGTATAAATCAAATACCCCTCCCTTCGCACGGCATCGATGATAATTACAAGGAAGGGGGGGTTTCATTTTCTGACCATGGATGATGAAATTGCTCCAGTTATTTTAAAGTATGAATCTACTCTAAACATAAAACTATTGTGTATAATGTGAGCTCATCACTTCTGAGACTGCCTTCCTCGTACTACAGTTTAGCTTGTATTAGATTATGGAAAGAGTGATTGTTGCAGTGATGTGACTGATGAGCTGTATCAGCACTTACTGGGTGATATTTAACCTATTTCAGAACATCTGTCCAGTTAATGCGGTTTGCGAGAGAGCTTTCTGTCTTCTCAAGAATGCAATGACTCCCCAATTAATAAAAGAGAACTAATTTTAGAATGGTTGAAATGAACAATTAGAAGACCCATAAAGGCATTTTTGTATGTGGCATTAAATATCGCATGAATTAATTTGCTGGAGTGGTTAAACTGTACGTGACAGGATTTCAGTGGGAAAAAAATTAGTGTAATGCAAATAAAAATCTAATCAGAAGAGTGAGAATAAAGCACAATTTATGGTTAGGGACTGTGCTCGCCACACACATTTTTGCAAGCTGTGTATTTGCAAAAGGGGTCTTAATTAAATATACTATATAAAATTGGACCAGTAGAGGGATTATTGTTCGTCACATAAAAACACGTTTAAATGAATTGAAACTCATTAAAAAGCTGTATAATTACAGTTAACTAGCAGAAAAAAAGGGGAGAGTCTGGACATAAAGAACAGGATGTTAAAAAAAAAAAAAAAAAGAGATACACTGTCTGTGACTAGACAGAAAGGAAAAAATAGGTCAAGGGAGCAGAAAAACGAGCCCATAGAGGGTCAGTATGATGAAGTATACCAGCAAGAAAGCACAACCGAATATCTCATTAGCGGGAAGTGTGCCCGAACAGGAGGGTTACATGTCTGGGATTTTTCTTAAAGTGTCACTATATTATTCTGCATGCATTTAGTGTATTATTTATCTCCCTTGGCATATCACAGTGAAGGATAACAGCCTGACCATTAGCAATGAAGAGCCTATAGCACCGGGCAGGAGGCTGTGCTCTATGACCTCCCAAGATCCCTTCCAACCTCAATTATTTTGTGATCCTGCGCATGCCAGCAGTGCCTCCTTCCCCAGCTGATCCGAAATGAGCCGGGGGAACACCTGCTCGGAGGTGCTCAGCCACCCCTGCTGATGAGACACAGGCCAACTTTGGTCCGGGACGTGGTCATGCTTGCCCATGAAGGAAAGATGACTTCTTCAGCCTAACACCAAACGCAGAAGACCTTTATGCCAACCTGTAGAGGAAGAAAGAGTCGTAGCATAGTGGTTACCTAAGCATATATGAATTCAGAGATCCTACTAGTCTTACTGCTGTTTTTCTCCCAGCTGCTATCGCCTATAAGTTACCACCACTGACAATGCCCTGTGTTTGTGGGCACTGTAAAAACACATCTAAGGAGAGGCCCTCACCGAGTAAGCTACCATCTAAATAACACATCCAATTGCCCTCCACTATGCCCCATGAAGAGACCGGGGCTGCTTCAGATGATAGCAGAAACACACTGGCCTCAGGAGCCCGGGTTCCCATGCCAGGTAGTTTACGTGCTTTCTCAGCAGACTGGATTATAGACTTAACATAAATTGCAACTCATGGTACGTGGTACGTGGCAGCTCTGTGTTAAATGCACCAAGATAAAAATAATAGCTGCCTTTTGCAAAGGTTTCTCTAGCACCGCCGTAGGGCTTATGTGTGAATGGCACTTAGAACAGCTCTCAAGGTCACAGTCAGCCTCCTGCCTCCCTGGCAAAGATGAATTTGAGTTCTGTTCGTGCTTCAAACTCATTTCTCCCTTAGTTAACTTCATGCTTTTACTTAGTTCTATCTTTCTGGTCCAGCAGCCAATTCCAAATTTAATAAAACTTCTCATGTAGATCTTATTTTCCTCTATTTATCTACATTACCGAATTTCTCTGCCTCTTCTTCCCTTTTTCCTGAGACCCAGCACCACGTTTCAATATTATTAGAATACAACTCATTTGAAATTCAAGCCTTCAGGCAAAACAGTTCTCAATATTGTGAAAAACATCCTGGAGAGGATTACCAAGTGTGGTGGGTTGACCTTGGCTGGACACCAGGTGCCCCCCAAAGCCACTCTACCACCACCCCATCTCAGCTGAAGAGGGGAGAGAAAATATAATGAAAGGCTCATAGATCAAGATAAGGACAGAGAGATCACTCAGGAATTGCCATCACGGACAAAACACACTCTACTTAGGGAAATTAGTTTAATTTATTAACAATAAAATCAGAGTAGGATAATGAGAAATAAAACCAAATCCTCAAAACACCTTCCCCCCCACCACCCGTCCCTTCTCCTCAGGCTCAACTTCACTGCCCATTTCTCTCCCTCCTCCTCCACAGCAACATAGGGGGACAGGGAATGGGGGTTGTGGTCAGTTCCTCACACGGTGTCTCTGCTGCTCCTTCCTCCTCAGAGGGAGGACTCCTCACGCTCTGCTCCTGCTCCAGGGTCAGGGCCATCCCACTGGAGACAGTCCTCCACCAACTTCTCCAACGTGAGTCCTTCCCACGTGCTGCAGTTCTTCATGAACTGCTCCAGCATGGGTCCCCCACAGGGTCACAAGTGCTGCCAGCAAACCTGCTCTGGTGTGGGC